>CAUYON010201651.1:0-12024 GCA_963573935.1 Arctocebus calabarensis | reverse complement strand
GCAATCAGGATGTAGTTTAACAAGAAATGGAGAGTAGGAGGCAATTGAGGGGGGTTTTAGTAAACTTTAGGATTTACTTGTTCTGGTGGAATGAGTCAGGGTAATGGGTGTTTGATGGCTTGGGAAAGGATGAGGCAGAGTAGGGAAGCGGTCAGTGCAGGGAAGTGGTCAGTGCAGGGAGCTGGTCAGAGTGGGGAGGTGGTCAGTGCAGGGAGGTGGTCATTGCAGGGAGCAGGTCAGTGCAGGGAGGTGGTCAGAGCAGGGAGGTGGTCAGAGTAGGGAAGCGGTCAGTGCAGGGAAGTGGTCAGTGCAGGGAGATGGTCAGAGTGGGGAGGTGGTCAGTGCAGGGAGGTGGTCAATGCAGGGAGACGGTCAGTGTAGGGAGGTGGTCAGTGCAGGGAAAGGGTCAGTGCAGGGAGGTGGTCAGTGTAGGGAGAGGGTCAGTGTAGGGAGGTGGTCAGTGCAGGGAGGTGATCAGTGAGGGAGGTGGTGAGTGCAGGGAGGTGGTCAGTGTAAGGAGGTGGTCAGTGCAGAGAGGGTGGTCAGTGTGGGGAGGTCAACTATGGAGGTTCTTCTGTAGTTGAAAAATTATAGAAATAAGTCGCGGTGTATGTATAAATGGTTTGCTGTGGAACTGTATGATGCCACATCAATTTAGCCATATATAATTTGGGCAAAAAGTGTAAGTGGCTTGTGCAGACCTCGCCAATGAGAGTTTATTACTGCACTAGAGAACTCTTGCCCAAAACGACCCTCTGTGAAGGCTCCTTTAATAAGCTGAGCTGCTTTGTTCTACGTCTCCTTTAGTTTGGGTGCCCTCCTCCCGCCCAAAATAAGCTCACCTCTTATCCGTACAGTCACCGTACGTGTTAGCAGACAATCCTCCACGGGAGTATCTCGCCCTGGAGGTCTGGAGAGCAAGGCACTAACTGCCCTCAGTTCTGGAGTGTTGTGCGTCCCTGGAGGACGGCGTCTTAGTGCAAAGAGCAGGCAGGTTACTAACGGTTAACGGGTTCAGTTGCTCCATCCTGATGAAAGTACGGTGAAGTCAAAACCACCAGTATCTCAGAATGTGACCTGATGGGGGAATGGGTTTGCTGCAGATGTAATGTTAAGACATTACATACTGGAGTGGCCAGGCCCTAGTCCATTGCAACCAGTGTCCTTACAAGATGACAGGGACACAGGGAGAGAGCGCCACACGATGGAGAAGGCAACATTTGCAGTCATGCAGCTTTCAAATAAGGAAAACCAAAGATTGCAAGCAAACCACTGGAAGCCAAGAAGAGGCACAGCCAGACTCCTCTACAGACGTCAGAGGGAAGGGGCCCTGCGGACACCATGGTGTCAGACCTCAAGCCTGCAGAACTGACAGACAGGGCACTTCTCCTGTTTTAAGCCACGCAGGTTGTAGTGCTGTTATGGGCTCTGGGAAAGCAGCACACGCAACTGCCCAGGACAGTGTCGGGATCTCCGCAGCACACGGAGGGCGTTCTGGTCTTCCCTCTCCAGCCATGCCTGTGAGCTGCCGTCCATCTGCACCCACCACACGGGCCGGCTAGAGCTTAGGGAGTCAACACAGAAATGGTGGCATCCCAGCTCCTGCTGTCCCAAAGGCAGCAAGTCAGTTAAACAGCAAACCCTTCACCTTCTTAATATGGGGTATTACTGCAAAGGGTAAAAATCTCTGTCCAACAGAGGAACATCTAGACAATTACTTTACCTAACTCACTATAAACTCTATACTTATTCATTTCATTGAAAAATATATTTCAGGCCCGGTGCAGTGGCTCACCCCTATAATCCCAGCACGTGGGAGGCCGAAGAGGGTGGATGGCCTGAGCTCACAGGTTCGAGACCAGCCTTAGCCAGAGCGTGATCCCATCTCTAAAAATAGCCAGGCGTTGTGGTGGGCACCTGTAGTCCCAGCTACTCGGGAGGCTGAGGCAAGAGAATCACTTGTGCCCAAGAATTTGAGGTGGCTGTGAGCTATGACACCACAGCACTCTACCCAGGACAACATAGTGGACTCTGTCTCCAAAAAAAAAAAAAAGAAAGAAAGAAAGAAATATATATTTCGAATTAAATGTAACTTGGTATGTTTAGTACTTATTAAAATTTCTAACATATATGTCATCCAGTAATTAAACCCTTAGCACCTGTGGTAACACAAAGCACATCTATATACATAATACACTCAGAGAAATTTAATGGGGGTGATAAATAAGACTTATAAGCAAAAAAAAAAAAAAAGAAAACAGAAAAAAATGAAACAAATTCACAAAATGAAACAAAAGAAAAAAATGAAACAAAAAACCTCTGTGGCAAGCAGAATAGAGTTCAAGGGCAGCGGGATCACAGAGTATTTCCAACTGTTACAAGGCTGGTGACAGTTTTATGGTATCTTTAAATATGGACAATGGTACCTATGGAATCCCTATAGTTCCAAGATTTCACTGGATACATTTAAAAGAGCATTTAACATTTTTATCTTAAATGTCACTATTTACAATATATAATAAAATGCATCTTTTGAGGCTCTTGAAATTATTTTGGATATCTTTTAAAAATTCCATCAGAGTATTATGGTTTTCTAAAATTTGTAGGGAGGTATCAAAGTAAAACAGGTCTGAAGACTGCTCATTGACTTGCAGCGACGCCCTCTCGGCTCCTACCCGCTGGGTGCTTGGAGCCGCCCACCACTCTGAGCACCCGGCTTGCAGCAGGCTGACCTTGGCTGCTGGGTCACTGCCCTTAGCACAGCGGGCTTGAGCAGTGGTTAAATGAATGGGTGCCAAACACTGGAAGAAGTGGCTCCCATGCTTACCTGCTTCTGCTTTTAACACTGGCCCGGTCTGGAGAGACCAAGACCACGGTGGCCTGGGGGGTGAGGGATACTTGGCACTGCCACATCTTGTCACCTGAAAGTAAGGTGGGTCAGGACCTGACCTAGAAGGTCATCAGCTGAATCATTACAAATCTGAAATCAAATCAGGCACCACATTTTCAAATGTCATTGGATTCTGGAATTACTCTGCAGTCTGTTTTTGTCTTGAGACAGAGTCTCAAAGTGTTTCGCTCTGTTACCCTGGCTAGAGTGCAGTACCATCACCATAGGCCACAACAACCTCAAAGTCCTGAGCTCAAGCGATGCTCTGTCTCAGCCTCCACAGTGGCCACCACACCTGACTAATTTTTCTATTTTTAGCAGAGACAGGGTCTCAAAGTCCTGGGCTCAAGGGATCCTCCTGCCTTGGCCTCCCAGAGTGCTAGGTTACAGGGTGAGCCACTGCACCCAGTCTACTCTGCAGTTTTTAAGACCAGCAAAAGCAGGCTTCACCCCCTAGGGAGAAGGTCAGCAAAGTCCCAATGACCGTGTCCCTCTGCTAGATGAATGACGAGTGCCATCAACAGTTCCTGGGCTGCCACTGCTTGTCTGAGCAGCCCTGTTCTGAGGGCACCCGGGCAGCGGCCCCTCATGGCCTTCCTGGTGTCCATCATCACTCAGAGCCGTCCCCCAGACTCGGACACCAGGCGGGGGCACAGAAGGGGAACTTGTGCCTCCCTCCATTTTCCAGAACTGATCCTGCACACATGCCATTACGGTTTTTAATTTAAAGCACTCCAGAAACAGGCCTTGTTAACAAAAGCAGACCGAAAAAACATGCAGACAAGTCCAAATACTTGAATTAACAGCCTTGTGAATTCACATGGTACCAAGAGAGGGCTCCAAAGGCAGAAGCACCTCAAGCCTCTTACTTCTGACTCATTGCCTCTGGGGAAGCAGCTTAGAATAATTCAGGCCAAAGGCGGAGGAATAACTGCCCTGGTGACAGGAGCCTGGTAGAAGGTAGGGAGGGAATTGCTACATTGAACTCAACCTGTAGGGCTTTCATGGGGAATCACATAGTTCTTTTCTTTTCTCGCTTCAGTTCTTGTTAGTCGGACTATGGGGAAAGCCAGCCCCGCAAACAGTGAGCGGCAGCAGGGAGCAGCATGGGAGACGAGGCAGGAAACTTTACACCGGGGAGAGGCTGAGTATGTGGGTACAAGCCTCATGAAAGGGCTGCAACACACAGGGTGGAAAAGCTGACGGAGTAAAGGAAGAAGACACAGTCAGCCCACAGCACCGTCTCCCTTAGTAACCAGAGTTACAACCCACTAAAGCCTCCCTTAGTCACCAGGGCGCAGCCAGAGCCCCTCCACTAAAATGCCTCATTATACACGAACCAAAATGATGGCCTCAAGAAACCAGAGACATATGGGAACAAGTAACCACGGAGATTCTGAAACAGGCAGGGTGGGTGGGTGGGCTAGGCGTTCATCTGCCTCCTCTACCATTTTTCTTTATTTTTTATTTTTTGAGACAGTCTCACTTTGTGGTCCTCAGTAGAGTGCTGTGGCATCACAATTCACAGCAACCTCAAACTGTCAGGCATAAGTGATTCTCTTGCCTCAGCCTCCCGAGTAGCTGGGACTACAGGGACCTGCCACAACGCCGGGCTATTTTTTGTTGCGGTTGTCATTGTCTAGCTGACCAGGGCTGGGTTTAAACCCACCAGCCTCAGTGCTGCACCCACCGTGCTGTCCCCACCATTCTTTAAGCACCGCTCAGACCTGCTAACTAGACTGGGTCTGCCACACACCTGGAGCAGGACAGGCCATTGGAGGGGCCAAGCCTAAGGGGCCAGGGGCCCGCCTGCCTTTACACAACTTTCAGAGCCCAGGAAGTTTTCAAAGCCATATTATTTCACCTGTGATCCTCTTGCCTCACCCCCCTTTCACAGAGCGGGAGTGCTCAGCAGCTAACCGGCCAGCCTTTGGCCAGTGGGCACACTTTACAGACCGCCTAAGAGAATTTGCTGGGAATATAGCGAGGGGACCAGCTATTTCCTTCCTCAAAGGCAGTTGGTACAAACATAAAAAGCAGCCACACAAAGGGTGTTGGCTCCTTTATCTCCCCTCTCTCCCTAAAAGATCCACATAGACGGGTTGGACTTGAGAGAGAACGGAGTTATAAACACTTCCCCTGTGTCCAGCACATCCTGAAATGAATGCTCCTGAAGGACTCCTTGGCAAAGTCGGCGTCGACCACTGCCCCAGTCCCCCGGAATGTTACCAAGCTGTGGCTTAGAAGCAGATGCACAGTCAGTGGCCCACAGAGCAAGGCAGATTTTCTCTTCTAATTAGCAAAACGCACATTCTACATATCCCCTCATTGCTGTTTTGAGAAGATGAATCTTAAAGGTGACTTTATTTCTTGGTTTGAACCAAAATATAGTGGGGTTTTTTGGTTGTCGTTTTTTTAATACTTAGATGACTTTATTGAAGAGCTCGGGAAATGGTTAAAGTATCGGTACTGAATCTTCAAAAGCTCCTCCAGCCCAGTCTACAACGGGTGCGTGGTGGTAAAGACACAGCCTTAGACTTTCTTCATATTCACATCTGCCTTCTGTCCTTAATAAATTGTTTGTGTTTAGGCTTAGAAATGTTTAAAATAAACACACAATCCAAATCCCTTCCGGGTGAGATGGGTTATGTAAACGTCGTGTGCAGGTTTCACTCAGCCCCTCTCTGTGCTCCCCACACCTCACATTCTCTCTGTACACGGGGGCTGCACCAGGAAGGCAGCAGCGGTTTGACCCAAGGAAAAAAGACACGCACGCAGGCCAAGGAGTCCTTTCCAGTTTCCTCACAAAACACAAAAGTGAGGAAGGATGATTGGAATTTTTAGTTCCAACCGTTTTCAATTTTTTACATATGGTCAATGTTGTAATTTTTTTTTTTTTTTTTTTTTTGAGACAGAGCCTCAAGCTTTCACCCTGGATAGAGTGCCGTGGCATCCCAGCTCACAGCAACCTCCCATTCCTGGGCTCAAGTGAGTCTCTTGCCTCCGCCTCCCAAGTAGCTGGGACTACAGGTGCCCACCACAACACCCGGCCATTTTTTGGTTGCAGCCGTCATTGTTGTTTGGCGGGCCGGGCTGGATTCAAACCCGCCAGCTCAGGTGTAGGTGGCTGGCGCCTTAGCCCGCTGAGCCACAGGCGCCGAACCAATGTTGTAAATTTTTATTCATATTTTTACAGAACCTGAGTGAACAGAAAGCAGAGGCAAATCGCTGCTTTCTATTTAAAGCAAATTGGCTTTTTACAAATCATAGGACCTTTATTTAAAAAGTAAAAAAAGAAAGAAAGGAAAAACATGCTCTCTCCAGGAAACAGCCGGGGGTCCGTCTGCAGGCAGCCCGGCCAGGTGGGCAGGCTCCACGTGGCCGGGGGTCTCCGTCTCTGCTGGTGCTGCTGCACCTGCCAGGGATGCCAGCCGGGAACTCCTGCACAACAGCGGGTCTGAAGCACCACAGGAAACAGGGCCCTTCTGACCACTGCACTTTACACAGCTTGGCAGGAACTATCAGATACAAACAACCCAATTACTCTTCGCGGCTTCTTTTTATTCTGAATCAACAAGCTGGAAGGGAAGGTGTCCACAGCCCATTCTGCCCTCACTGACCCACCTACTTCCCCTGAACAGCCCAGAGGATGGGGACAGGGCAGCAATGCTGGGGTACAGTGCTGCTTCTAGACAGTTTGTGGGAGGCAGGCATGAACCTCAAGTTCAGAAGTGCTGACTGCTCAACCACAAAGAGGTCTTTGGAATGTACCTCGATTTTTAGAAAGTACGAGTTATCAAGACCTTCATTTTGATTTTATGAAGTTCATGACACCACCATGGAAAAGTGGTTGGAAAAAACTCGACTGCATGCTTGTAATAACCACCCAAAATAGCGAATGGAGCCAGACTCAGATGTGTGTTCCAGAAGAAAGTGATGAACACAGAGCCGGGCAGGTGACAACCTGGCGGATGGAGAGATCCCACAGGCTCACGCTGACTTTAAAACACAGTGAGAAATTCAAACTTTATAGGTCAAACCAAGTGCAGCCAGGTGTGCATAAGAGCCCATGGCTGTTAGTTCCCACAATGACCTTCTGAACTGTTACAAACTGGTGTTATGCCACCAATCTGATCCACCTTCAATTTCAGTAACTGATAGAAACATTTACCAAGACCCTAAATTTGGCATCAAAAACATCACTTTGTAGGTCAGAATCATAAAATAAATCCGTGTTAATTTGCTAATTTATGAGATAGAAAACAAGCAATCCTGAATTCTAAAAAGGCCATTTAATAACTTATTCCAATTACTCTTCCAGGAAGGAGAGGAAGAGAGAGGGTGTTTGGAATTACATTAGAACACAATGTTCAGAATAAAAAACATCTGGAAAGAAAAATCAAGGGCCAATAAATATTCAATCTACATGAACTATCGGAAAATAGGAGAAAATACTGAAGCTCCACAGAGATACATAGAAGCCTATGATCACTTCCGAGATTACTCTTTGGATACGTCATTCAATTTGCCTAATGGCTTATAAAGTGTGCAACACGGTTCAGGAGGACGTGTCTTTATAGCTCTGAAAGACGGTGAGTGCACGTAGACTCTAATCACAGATGACTGGCATCATTAGAGTGATGAATGAGTCTCTAGTCTGGGAACTCCTTCACCCAAACCACCTGCTACCCTTTGGATCCAGGTTTCAGACCTGCAAACACTTTAGGGTTCTTAAGGGCCAGGGAGAGCTCGTTGAGGAAGGAGATGAAGTGGGAGTCCCTCTCCGATTTCTTTGACTCAAAAATGACAACAATAGTAAAGTGAGGTTCTGGGCGGGTTAGGAAGTAGGTGCTCTGGACTTTGTCATCGTAGAAATGGACCACCTTCTCCAAGCTGTTGAGGTCGGAAGTGCGATCTGTCATGATCATGATGACGTTGGGCCAGTGCAGGACTGGCCTGTCGCTGGGCAGAGAAACCACAGCTGGGTACTGGTCCACGCCCTTAGGGGCCTCTCTGTAGGAGTGGGGGTGGTGGTAGCCATGACCTTGAAAGCTCTCAGAACCTCGGTTGTCAAAAATTAAGGACACATTGGCAGCATCGTATTTCCTGATAAAGCTGGAGATCTTTCCAAACAGGTCCGGGTTGGCTTTTGCAGTCAGCGTCTTCATTTCCGACGCAGTCGTCTGCCGGCTTAGCGCCTCGTGAAAGTAAAAGCTGAACTTGGCCAGGAGCATGCTTTTGAGTCTCAGGAGCCAAAGGAACAGGTGTGGGGGCTGCACCGGTTTCTGAGACTGGCCCCCAAACAGGTGCTTCTTGGTCTCCCGCTGCTTCTCAAAGATCTGGCCCCAGGTCTGCAGCTTGGTGTGGGCACTGTGTAGGTTCACCAGGGAAGGGAGGAACTTCCACTCGGACACCTGGGCCTGGGCCTTCAGGAGGTGACTCAGGACATCGACTTCCAGCTGGAAACTGCTTTCCAAAGGACTGAGGATTGGGTGGTGAAATCTAAAAGCGGCAGGGGAATTAATAGAGGTAAGTCAAAGTTACTCCACTTGCAACACTGACATCTTCCACCCTCAATGAAGCCAGACAAATATTACATTTCAGGGCAGAGGAAGAAAAGATGGAAGAACTCCATGTTTATTTATTTCAAAATCCTGATATAACCTCACCAATTCAGAGTTATGTCAACATCATATTCTCCTGTGGAAACAGCCTGATTTTTTTTAAAAAATGAAAGTAGTCACTATCTTCTTCTTTGTTAGCTACAGCTCATTTTATCATCATTCACATCCAACGCTTTCCTTAAGAGGACATGAATTCCCTGTACAAACCTTCAGAAAGAATTATCAAGCTCTTCCATAACACATACTAAAAGTATTTAAATGCTCAACAGTTATTAAAGATAAATGTGAATGTCGACGCTATCTTTCATCCTCAAGAAGAGCCAAAATTTCTGTTGTTATTCTGCCAAGACGCAGAGATTAGTATGACGACACATCACTTCCCTGTCTGCACTGTGCCGACTGGGTAAGCGGCTGCCAGTCAACAGTACACACCTAAGCTAGGGCAGCACATTCCAAAGAGTTGGAGCACAGAATAAATTAACAACTATTTGCAGAGAACATGTAAAGGAAAGGAAGGGAAGGGAGGAAAGAAGGAAGGAAAGAAGGGGACAGAGTGAGAAAGGAAGGAGGGAGGGAGGTTCACTCTACAGTCTAGAGGAAAATATAAAAATAGACATATCTGGGCGGTGACTGTGGCTCAGTGAGTGGGGTGCCAGCCCCATATACCAAGGATGGCAGGTTCAAACCCAGCCTCAGCCAAACTGCAACAAAAAGAGGCTGTGCATTGTGGTAGGCGACTGTAGTCCCAGCTGCTCGGGAGGCTGAGGCAGGAGAACCGCCTAGGCTCAGGAGTCGGAGGTTGCTGTGAGCTGTGATGCCACAGCACTCTACTGAGGGCAACAAAGTGAGACTCTGTCTCAAAAAAAATAGACATATCTGTGTAATATTCTAAAGAGATACAAAATTCTGCTTCAGAAGCACTAACGTGTTCCTTCACACATCCACGCTGTGGAGTTCTTTCCCCAAGTAGTGTGCTGGTGTCACTCATGTGGGAGGTCAGAAGCCCGGTGACAATGACTCTGGAGCACAACAAAGGGAACGCACTGAGTGCCAGAGAACCGTACACTGAAAACGGCTAAAATGGTAAGTTTTATGCTAGTGTGTTTTACTACCAGTTTTTAAAAAGCTGTAACATCTTCTTATTTGAAACAACTCATTTCCTAGTTCTTAGATACCACTATTCTGAGGATATACAAAGTGGTCAGAGGTTTGCTGTACCGGACCTTCCACAGAAGTGGGCAGAAACACGTGCATTTATTATAAGGGTTGTATCTATGAGTAGTAACAGTTCAGAGGAACCAACAATCCCTTTAGGTCAGAAGACTGTGGGGGACTTAGAGACGCACGTGAACTGATCCACAAGGCTTACAGAGTAGGGAGGCACAGCTCAGTGGTGGTATACATTAATTCCAATGGTGGAAAGTTACTGAGCCTTAAAAAAGTGGGAAATCTTATCACAATATGGCTGAAACTTGAGGACACTGAGGTAAGTGAAATAAGGCAGTCACGGAAACCCAAGACTGTCTTGAGTAGTCACACCCACAGAAACAGAGTGAAGTGGCCAATCCCAGGGGCGGAGAGGGGAAATGTTGCTTAATGAGCATAGGGTTTCAGAAGTGCAAGAAATTCCCAAAGATTTTCTGTGTGAGAATGTGACTATCCCTGACACAGGTGAACTATACACTTTAAAAAGTTTAATAAGGGCCGGGCCTGGTGGCTCACATCTGTAATCCCAGCACTCTGGGAAGCAGAAGTGGGAAGATCTCTTGAGCCCAGGAGTTCAAGACTAGCCTGAGCAAGAGTGACATCTTGTCCCTACAAAAAATAGAAAAATTAGCCAGACGTGGTGGCAGATGCCTTTATAGTCCTTGCTACTCTGGAGGCTGAGGCAGGAGGATCTTGTGAGCCTCGATTTTGAGGCTGCAGTGGCTATGCTGATGCCACTACACTCTAGTCCCTGTCTCAAAACAAAAGAAAAAGTTTAAGACAGTAATTTTTATGTTTTTGTTTTTAACTACAATAAAAAAAAGGGAAAAAAGAAGAGGCAAGACTAGGCCATGTGAAGCTGGGGACTTGATCTTCTGGCCGGCCCCAGTTCTTTTCCACAGCCTTTGCCATGTGGCTCTAAGGCCATTCCCCCAGAAGGGGGACATACTTTCCTGTCCCTGGACTATGGATGAGGCCACGTGACTTGCCTGCCAAAGAGATGTTAACGGATCTGACCAAGGGCTTCGGGTGAATCTGGCTGGTTTGTTCTCTGGCACTGACGTCTGCTCCTGGGGAGCTGCTTCCCCCCAACCCTAGGCTCAGAAGAAACACATGAGGCGCAGAGCTGAGCACAAAGCCAGGGTGGAGAGCCGAGGCCAGCAAGCCCTGAGAGCCCGGCAGTGTTAGGTGGAGCTGCCCAGGGGAGCCAGCTCAGGTCAACCCACCCCCCAGCAGACCTGCAAACCCACAAGTGTGAATTTGGGGGTGCTCTGTTATGCCTGTGTAGGCAGCAATAGCCAACTGATCCATGAGCAATGCAGAGACGCTGTGCAACTAAATAAATTAATTCAATTAAATTAAACAACAGACGCCAAAGCAGAGAGGCAGGAGTGTGCACGGGGAGCACAGTTCCGTGGACTGGTCTGTGGCTTCTGCGCAAAGTCCTCAACAATTTCTTGTGGAAACCTCTTCCTTTTTACTAAGAACATACCTGCAATTTAAGGCATTTGGGAAGTGATAGTAGACACATTGGGAAAGGCAGGCTGGGGCCAGACCGCAGGAGACTGGGGCTGAGTCCCCACTATTAGACACAGGCGGAACAGGCGGCCGGAGGGGTCAGAGAAGCCCCATGACGGTGCCGCCGCTGTTGTACTCGGGATGCTGTCAGTGTAATAATCACTCTCCTGGAACTAGGTACCTGCAACCACCAAACTGTGCCAGAACAGTCTTATCACAAACCCTTTTTCAAAGGAAAAAGGACATAAATCCTAAACAGATCATTCTGCTGCTTCTGCCAAGTGAAGCCTTAGATAACAAACTGTGCTTCCTAAAATGCAAACAGAAATTTATGTAGATCAATTTTTTAAAGTTCCTTAAATTTAGCTATAAAATTATGATTAAATAACTAAAATCACTAAATTATAACATTATTCTCATACCATAGGGATTTTTTTTTTTTTTTGAGACAGAGCCTCAAGCTGTCACCCTGGGTAGAGTGCTGTGGCATCACAGCTCACAGCAACCTCCAATTCCTGGGCTCAAGCGAGTCTCTTGCCCCTGCCTCCCAAGTAGCTGGGACTACAGGCGCCCGCCACAATGCCCGACCATTTCTTGGTTGCAGCTGTCATTGTTGTTTGGCAGGTCAGGGCTGGATTTGAACCCGCCAGCTCAGGTGTACGTGGCTGGCGCCTTAGCCCGTTGAGCCACAGGCGCTGAACCACACTTAATTATCTTAATGCAACAGCATTTCTTCACCATTCCCAGTATTTTTCATGAGCTCTGATGTGTATTGTAAGAATTCTG
>CAUYON010201647.1:0-10797 GCA_963573935.1 Arctocebus calabarensis | reverse complement strand
AGCCTGGGCCCGCCAAACAACGACGGCTGCAACCAAAAAATGGCTGGGCATTGTGGCGGGCGCCTGTAGTCCCAGCTACTTGGGAGGCAGAGGCAGGAGACTCGCTTGAGCCCAGGAATTGGAGGTTGCTGTGAGCTGTGATGCCATAGCAACTCTATCCATGGTGACAGCTTGAGGCTCTGTCTCAAAAAAAAAAAAAAAAATAGTCGGGCGTTGTGGCAGGCGCCTTTAGTCCTAGCTACTCAGGAGGCAGAGGCAAGAGAATCGCCTAAGCCCAGGAATTGGAGGTTGCTGTGAGCTGTGATGCCATAGCACTCTACCAAGGGTGGTAAAGTGAGACTCTGTCTGTAAAAAAAGAGAGAGAGAAGTAAGTTCGAGAGACATTTAAGGGACAGAAAGACAGGATATGGCTGTTGGTCCGATAAGGAAGATAATAGGGGAAAGTCTATACATAGCACTTTCTAACAGTACAAGGATAGGGTCTGAGAAATGCATTAGTTTAGTTGATTTCATCCCTCTGTGAACATCCCAGCACATACTTACACAAACCTGGATGTGTATCTACATCTAAGCCATGTGGTATTGCTGTTGGGCAGCACACCTGAACAGCATGTTACTGTACTGAACACTGTAGGTAACTGTAACACAGGAGCAAGTATTTGTTTTGGATTTTTTGTTTGTTTTGCTTTGAAACAGAGTCTTATTCTGTTTCACTGGATAGAGTACTCCCGAGATCAAGCAGTCCACTGGCCTTGGCCTCCCTGAGTGCTAAGATTACACGTGTAAGCCACTGCTCCTAGCCTTCCTCATTTAATTTCTAATTTTTTTGTAATCACTTAAACTTTTTTTTTTCTTGGTTGGGCTTGGTGATTCTCGCCTGTAATCCCAGCACTCTGGGAGGCTATTGAGGAGTGGGTCAGGGAGGGATAGCCTAAACTCAGGTGTTCAAGACCAGCCTGAGCAAAAGCAAGACCCTGTTTCTACTAAAATAGAAAAAAACTAGCTGGCATCATGGAGGCTGCCTGTAGTCCCAACTGCTTGGGAGGGTGAGGCAAGAGGATCACTTGAGCCCAAGAGTTTGAGGTTGCTATGAGGTATGATGCCGTGGCACCCTACCCAGAGTGACAGTGAGACTCTACCTCTTTTTTGTTAAAAACCGAGACACAAACACACATTAGTCTAGGTCTACATAAGATTATCAATATCACTGTCTTCTACCACCACATTTTGTTTCAACTAGAAGGTCTTCAAGGGGCAGTGAAAGGCTTGGAGCTGTCACCTCATGATAGCAAAGCTGTTTTCTGGAATACCCCTTGAAGGACCTGCTTGAAAATGTTTTACAGTTAACTTTTCTTTATAAGTACACTCTAAAATAATGATTAAAAACTATGGTATAGTAGATTTATAAATCAGTAATAGCCTTTATTATCATGAAGTATTATGTGCCATACATGATCATGTGTGCTCTTTTATACGACTGACAAACACGGTAGGTTTGTTTACACCAGCATCACCACAGACTTGAGTGGTGCGTTACACTACTACATTTTGGTAGCTACCAGATCATTAGGCAATAGGAGTTTTTCAGTTTCATTGTAATCTGATAGGACCACTGTCACATGCATGGTTTGTTATTGACTAAGTTGTTATGCAGGGTATGACTGTACACTCCTAGGTTTTTGGTTCCCCAATGAATGGTGCTTTATTTCCTGAGAGCACAGGAGGAGGAATAGGATTTAGGGGCAAGCTGAAAATTTGGTTGTGTACATGTCAAGTTTGAGGAGCTTTGGATTCGAAGGCAGTTGCTATACAAGTCGACACCTCACAAAAAATACACAGATTTGGGAATCAAAAACATACCTTGTGGCCATGCGCAAGCGGTGACTCACCCCTGTAATCCTAGCACTCTAGGAGGCTGAGGCAGGTGGATTGCTTAAGCTCACAAGTTTCAGACCAGCTTGAGCAAAAGGGAGACCCTGTCTCTACCAAAAATAGAAAAACTGAGGTTAAGAGGATCACTTGAGCCCGAGTTGGAGGTTGCTGTGAGCTATGACGGCAAGGTACTCTACCCAGGGCGGCAGCTTGAGACTCTGTCTCAAAACAAAACCAAACAAAACTCCAAACCTGCATTGTGCCAGTTGGTTGTGGTGCACGCCTGTAGTCCTAGCACTCTGGAGGGCCAAGGTGGGTGTATTCCTTGAGCTTACAAGTTCCAGACTAGCCTGAGCAAAAAACAAGACCCCATCTCTACTAAAAATAGAGGCTGGAGGATCGCTTGAGGCCAAGAGTTTAAGGCCAGCCTGAGCAACATGGGGAAACCCTGTGTCTACAAAACAGAGAAATTAGCTGGGCATGATTTTCTGTGCCTGAGGTTCTAGCTACTCAGGAAGAGGCTAAGACAGGAGGATTACTTGAGCCCAGGAATTTAAGGTTACAGTGAGCTATGATGTTGCCACTGCACTCCAGCCTGGTTAACAGCGGGAAACTCTCTTCAAAAAAAGAAAAGACTGGTGGCACCTGTGGCTCAGTGAGTAGGGCACCAGCCCCGTATACCAAGGGTGGTGGATTCAAACCTGGCCCCAGCCGAACTAAAACAAAAAGTAGCCAGGTGTTGTGGTGGGCACCTGTAGTCCCAGCTAATCAGGAGGCTAAGGCAAGAGAATCGCCTAAGCCCAGGAGTTGGAGGTTGCTGTGAGCTGTGATGCCACGGCACTCTACCAAGGACAATAAAATGAGACTCTGTCTCTACAAAAAAAAAAAAAAAAAAGACATGGTGGAAATTCAAGCCATAGTTGGGAATCTCCCAGGGAGTCTGGATAGGGTTGTAAAAGGCGAGGCCCCCTGAAGGACCCCGCAGAAAAACTCAGGTCAGAATCCCAAGGAAAAACATTTATAGAACAAATCTAGCAAAATATGAATCCAAGGAATACAGAGAAAGGGAGAGTAAAGCCAATGACTTAGATATCTTTGTTGTTGAGACAGGAGTCTCACTCTGTTGCACTAGGTATAGTGCTGGGACATCATAGCTCACAGCAGTCTCAAACACGCTCTTGGGCTCAAATGATCCTCTTGCTTCAGCCTCCTGAGTAGCTGGGACTACAGGAATAGCTGGTGACAGGACCTACCACCTGGCCGATTTAGTTATCTTTTTTTTTTGTGAGACAGAGCCTCAAGCTTTCACCCTGGATAGAGTGCTGTGGCATCACAGCTCACAGCAACCTCCAATTCCTGGGCTCAAGTGATTCTCCTGCCTCTGCCTCCCAAGTAGCTGGGACTACAGGCGCCCGCCACAATGCCCAGCCATTTTTTGGTTGCAGCCATCATTGTTGTTTGGCGGGTCTGGGCTGGATTCGAACCTGCCAGCTCAGGTGTACATGGCTGGCGCCTTAGCCACTTGAGCCACAGGCGTTGAGCCAGCGATTTAGATATGTTAAAAATCATCTTCGGGTGCTGTGGCTCACACCTGTAATCCTAGCACTCTGGAAGGCCAAGGCCAGTGGATTGCTTGAGCTCAGGAGTGGGAGACCAGCCTGAGCAAGAGCGAGACCCCATCTCTACTAAAAATAGAAAAACTAGCTAGGTGTGGTAGAGCATGCCTGTAGTTCCAGCTGCTTGGAAGTCTGAGCTAAAAGGATCACTGGGCCCAGGAGTTTGAGGTTTGTAAGCCATGACCGCAGGGAACTCTAGCCTGGGGCAATAAGTGTCAGATTCTGCCTCAAAACAAAACAAAACAAAACAAAACAAAAACCCAAACAAACAAAAAGAATCACCTTGGGTCTTCCATGTACTTTGAGAATCAGGTTGTTTTATGGAAAACTCTATGGGATTTTTATACTGTCATTGAGTATATGATTTGGAGAAATTCAACATGTTTATGATACTGTTTTCATGAATAGTAAAACAGTATCATCTATTTTTATTTAAGTATAATAATATTGTGAAATATATATTTGGACTTCATATAGTTTCCTGGCATACAACTCCTAAAATCCTTGGACTCTTCAAAATGATAAGTTATCTTTTTGTATGCTAAAGAGTTGTGACCTGATAATTGGCTGCCTCTAGGGCTTCAGGTTGGGAGCTGGTCTTAGAAAGACCTAGACTAAATTAGAGGGTTAGGACTTTCAACCTCACCCCCAACCTCTACAGAAGGGAGAATGAAAGGTCAAGTTTTAACCAATCATGCCTACATAATGAAACTTCCATAAAAACCTAAGAGGAGGCTCGGCGCCTGTGGCTCAAGTGGCTAAGGCACCAGCCACATACACCTGAGCTGGCAGGCTCAATCTGTGGGACCTGATACCATCCCCGGGAAGACAGTGTGAGAACTGAATTGGAGGACACCCAATTGGTGTCCACTGCAGAACTGGTTGGTTGGTAGTAGGGAGAAATCCTAACACACTTGCTGACCAGAGGTCACAGAACTCTAACCTATGGACTGTTATTCAGTAAGAGAATAAAAAAAATACTGGATTTTATTCCTGTATTCTCAGAGATATTTTATGTCTTTCAGATAGTTAAAATTTTCTCTATAAAGGTTTCATATTTTGTTACATTTATCACTAGATAAATTGTGGCTTCGGTTTTTAAATGGAACATTTTTACACATTGTATTGTCTAATACACTATTTCTAGTGTGAAAGAATGGAATTGATTTTGACATATTCCTGAGCTCTCTTAGAAGTTTTTATAATTTATTTATAGTTTTTTTCTAATCTTCTATCATATTTTCTGAGAATTGGTAGTTTTACTACTTCTTTCCAATGTTTAGTTCTTTTTACTTATCCTGCTGTGTTGGCTAGGATTTCTGTTATATAGTTTGTGACTTTGTGAGTCTTAAGTGTTGAAAGCGAACCTTAGTTCTTTTTAATTTCTTTTTATTATTTTATTATTTTTTTTTCTTTTACCTTAGTTCTTTTTTAATCTTATTCTTTTTTTGTTTGTTTTTGAGACAGAGTCTCACTTTGTCACCCTGGATAGAGTGCCATGGCATCATAGCTCACAGCAACTTCAAACTCTTGGACTCAAGCGATATCTCTTGCCTCAGCCTCCCAAGTAGCTGGGACTACAGGTGCTGGCCACAATGCCCAGCTATTTTTAGAGACAGGGTCTTGTTCTGGCTCAGGCTGGTGTCAAACCTGTGAGCTCAGGCAATCCACCTGCCTCAGCCTCCTGGAGTATTAGGATTACAGATGTGAGCCATCTCATCTGGCCGAAACATGGTTTTTCCACATGATTGTGTGTTGCATGGCCAAATTAAGTGGTCACTTATCATTGTGGTTATTGTTTTTCCATATTTAATATTGTTTGGCTTTCCTCTTATTTTAACCAGTTGCTTCGCTGCCACTTGATTTGTGTAATGTTTTCTTTTCATATACATTGCACTCTTTCAAATATTTCCTTTAGTGTTTTCAATGAGTGTCTGTTAATGATAAATTCTTTCCATCTTTGTTTAAAAATCCCTTTATTTAATCCCCACTCTTGAATGACATTTTGGTTGGGCTTTAAATTTAAGATTGACAGTTACTTTCTCAACAGTTTGGCAGTGTTATCTTGGGTCTTCTAGTGTTACTGTTGAGAAGTTTGCTGTCAATTTAATAGTCCTTCTTTGAGAGGTAATCTTCTGTTTTTTGCTCTGGATGCTTCTTTGTTTTTGGTATTCTGCAGTGTTCCTACAATGTGTGTTTATTTTATTTGAATTTATCCTAATTAAGATTCAGTATGGTTCCTGAATTGGAGAATTCTTGCATTAATTTTGGATAATTTCTTGTCAATTCCTCTTCAAATATTGCTCTACTTGAATATTTTTATTCTCTTTTTCTGGGATTCTAGTTAGAAGTATATTGAATTGCCTTATTATGTTATTGCCCTTTATTTTCATTTAAAAATGTATCTCTGGGTCACATCCTCTGGTCTATATTCCAGGTTGTTATTCCTTTGTCTAGCTGTATCTAATTTGCTGTTAACCCGAACCATTGACTTTAATTTCAGTGGTGAAAGTATTAATTTCTAAATGTTTGATTTGGTTCTTTTCTTAACTTCCTTTTTTAAATTTTTGATAATGTCTTGTTTTTCTCACATTTATAATTTCTCATTGTAATTATATAAATATACATTATAAATTATAGTATATGTAAAATTTGTATATTTACACAAATATAATTTATATAATTTATATATTAATATAATTTATATTATATAGATTATACATATAATTGGGGATCTAATCTAATCAAATATTAATTGTAGTAGGTGGTTTCCTCCTATATGTTGTAGTTTTAACATATGAGATCCTCTTTAACAAGGCATTATCTTTGGGAATTCTCTGTGGTCTGAATTAAGAGTATATCTTTTCAGAGATCTTCAGCCTGAAACTACTGTTTTTATGAATCGGCTAGAATTTCCTGAGAAATATAAAATTCAAATGTTAATTCTATTTAGAGGCAGTCCTTAGTTACAAATTTGTAGGAAAGACAGTTCATTTTTGTATTTAGAACTTGGGCTAAGACATACCATCTTTGTTGTGTTTGTCACTATTCTACTGTTTCTCTGAAGATTTAGTTAAGTTCCAATTTCCTAGCATCTCTGAGTGGCTATTAAAACTCAGATTTTTTGCTGGGCTTATGCTTGTAATCCCAGCACTGTGGGAGGCTGAGGAGGGAGAATTGCTTGAGCTCAGAAGTTCGAGACTCGCCTGAGCGAGAGTGAGACCCCGACTCATGAAAAAAGTGGAAAAACCCAGCCGGACGCAGCGGCAAGCGCCTGTAATCCCAGCAGCTTCCCAAGGCTGAGGCAGCAGGATGTGCACAGCCCGAGTCTGAGGTTGCAGTGAGCTACCACACCCACTGCACTCTGTTCAGGGGCATATGGTGGGGCTGTGTTTCAACAACAACAACAAAAGCAAAGAAATAAAAAATAAGCAACGAAACAAAATAAAACAAACAAAGAAAAATTGAGTTCTTTTCATTAGTAAGGTCGGCTTCACCCCCTCCCTTGCAGGACTATTATAGTAATAGTAATAATATAGCTCATTTGTTTATAATTATAGTTTAGGGTTCTTTTATTTAGTCCTCTGGGGGGATTCCTTTTTTTAAATTTTTATCATTTATTAATTTTTTTTTTTGTTTTTAGAGACAGAGTCTCACTTTGACACCCCCTGTAGAGTGCTAAGGCATCACAACTCACAGCAACCTCCAGCTCTTGGGCTTAGGCAATTCTCTTGCCTAGGCCTCCTGAGCAGCTAGGACTACAGGAGCTCGCCACAAGCCTGGCTATTTTTTTGTTGCAGTTTGGCCAGGGCCAGGTTCGAACCCACCATCCTCAGTATCTGGGGCTGGTGCCTTACCCACTGAGCCATAGGTGCCGCCTTTATTTTTTCTTTTTCAGACACAAGGTCTTGCTCTAATGCCCAGGCTAGAGTACAGTGGTGCAGTCATAGCATAGCTCACGGTAGCATCAACTTCCTGGGCTCAGGTAGTCATCCTGCATCAACCTCTGCAGTAGCTGGGACTACAGGAGTGTGCCACCATGCCCAGCTAAATTTTCTATTCTTTGTAGAGAAGGGGGGGTCTCACTATATTGTCTAGGCTGGTCTTGAACTCCTGACTTCAAGCAATCCTACCTACAAAAGTGCTGGGATTACAGGCATGAGTTACCATGATTGTGCATTTAAAAGTGTATATTTTATCTATCATTTCTAAATTTATTTCTTTTATAGAGTAAGAGTTTTACAATCATCTTATCTACTATATTGCTAGAAATTGAAGTTGGTAACTCTTTCTGGCAGTTTATTTTGGAGGTATGGAGCAATGTTTTAATGTTCATGATAGAATTAAGACCAGAATTTCTGGTAGAGAATAAGCAAGTTTCTTCTAGATCTTTTGATAATCCTTCTACCTTCTGACAAACTTTCATGAAAGTTTATTTATTTTTGAGACAGAGTCTCACTTGGTTGCCTTGGCTAGAGTACCATGGTGTCATAGTGTACATCAACTTCAAAATCTTGGGCTCGGGGCGGCTCCTGTGGTTCAAAGGAGTAGGGCCTTATGCTGGAGGTGGCGGATTCAAACCCAGCCCTGGCCAAAAACTGCAAAAAAAAAAATAATAATAATAATAAAATCTTGGGCTCAAGAGGTCCACTTGGCCTCAAATCTCCCGAGTAGCTAGGACTACAGGTGCCTGCCACCATGCCTGGCTAGTTTTTCTATTTTTAGTAAAGATAGGGTGATAGGGTCTTGCTCTTGCTCAGGCTGGTCTCGTACTCCTGAGTTTAAGCAGTCCACCCACCTTGGCTTCCCTGAGTGCTAGGATTATAGGCATGAGTCACTGTGCCTGGCCATGAAAACTTATGTTAATAGCCATAGAGAAAGCAGTGATGTCTAAAAACACCTGGGAGCCTAAAGGGCTAAGAACAAGATCCAAATGCACTGTTGACTCACTGTGCAACCTCAGGCAAATCCTTAGGTCTCTTTGGGTCTCAGAGGAAACTGGATTAGATTTCCTCTAGGGTTTTTGCTTTAAGTGTCAGTGGTACTAACCTACTTCCAACTGCATGTCTGTGCCAGTAGCTGGGCCAAACTCTTGGTACCTCCACCTCACTCCCAGGGTGTGCTGCCACACACAGCTCCTGTCACAGTGGAGACTGACGGCACCCATGGCGACTCTCTGTAAAGGATTTGGTCTCTCTAACAGGCAGTGGGGAGGCTGAGGGGTTTGAGGGGCAAGGAAGGGAAAGATTTGTGAGGACCTCTCTGGGAAGATCCGACCTCAGAGGGTCCTGTATGGAAGAGGGTAGGAACTCAGGGTTTAGCCTCTAGCCCTGGGTTTGGCCTGCTGGACCCTCGTGGATAATTGGTAGGAGAGGGGAAGGGGTGATAAGATAGGGGTGGTGGGAGAGCTCCTCCTCCTTTGCCAGTGGGCTCAGTGGCTGAGTGGGAGAAGGACCATGGGATGTGAGTGGTCCTCACCTTGTACTCATAATCCACAAACTACCGCAAGATCATTGGTATGCCCTGCTCCTCCCAATCTCCTGAGAATTGTGTCTGAAAGTTTATAATATGGACAGCTGGAACCCAGAGGTCGCCATGTTTGTCTCACATCAGGGCGAGGGTAGGGCTGTGGGGTGTCAGCCTTCAGAGGAACCAGCAGGTCAGTCCTGCTCTGGCCCCAGCTTGTGATGATCTGCCCAGGATAAGATTTTCTTTTTAAAGGAGCCTGAGTTGGGAATGGTGACCTGCAGCTTAGTTTGTATTCTTTTATTTTTTTGATTTATTTTTATTTGTTTTAGAGACAGGGTCTCTGTTGTATAGGCTAGAGTGCAATGATCAGAGCTCACTGCAGCCAGGAACTCCTGGGCGCAAGCAGTGTTCTCATCTCAAGTCTCCCAAGTAGCTGGGACTATAGGTGTGCTCTGCCACACCCAACTAATTTTTTTTTTTTTTTTGGAGGTGTGGTCTTGCTGTGTTGCCTCCGCTGATCTTGAACTCCTGGCCTCAAATGATCCTCCCACCTTGGCCTCACAGAGTGCTGGGATTACAAGTGAGAGCCACCATGTCTGTACAAAAAATTTTAATTGTGGTAAAATATGCCTAAGATAAAATTTACCACCTTAGCTTTTTTAAGTGTGTAGTAGTGTTAAGTATATTCACAATGTCATGCAACAGGCCTCCAGAACTTTTTCATCCTGTAAAACTGAAATTTTACACTCATTAAGTGGTAACGCCTTCCCATTTCTTTCTCCCGTGAGGCCCTGGTGATTGCCATTCTTCTGTCTGTTTCTGTGAACGTGACTGCTTTAGATACCTTCACGTAAGTGAAGGAATAATTCATTCTCGGCAAACTATGAATAGAAGTAAATTTTCTTTCCCTACTGAAGGGCATCTATAAAAATCCTATAGCGAACATTAGACTTAATGGTGAGATGCTGCATGCTCCACCACAAGATCTGGAACAGGAAAAGATGTTATCTCTCACTACTTCTATTCAACACCATACTGGAAGTCCTAACCAATTCAAATGCAAAATGACAAAATAAAATAAATCAAAGAAATGAAAGGCGTGACGTATGACTGCCTCGATTAGCAAAAGTTGTTCACATAGACTTTCGTAAAAGATAAAATCTATAAACAAGCTCTTTAAATTTCTTATGAACTTTATGGACACCCTGTATAGAAGTCAGTTGCATTCCTGTGACAAACAGTGAGCAAGATGAAACTATAATACCACTTACAATGGCATTGGGGAAAGAGGAGGATTTGGGTAGAGTTTCAACAAGACATGTACAATTTGTATGCTGAAAACTGCTAAAAAACTGAAGAAATAAATAAACATTTAAGTAAATGTAGACATAAACCATGTAAATAGGTTTGGAGAGTCTATATGGTTAAGGTATAAATTCTTCCTACTTTGATGTATAAAATTAGTGCAATTCCAATCACTAACAATTGAAAACAACTTAAATATCCCTCAATAGGGGATAAGCTAAATATATCTCTTACATTTCTATAATGTAATACTGTGTAGCCATTTAAAACTTTTATGTTTATGAAAATGGATATTGAAAATGTCTAATATACAGGCAGTCCCTGAGTTACAAACATCCCACCTATGTACAACTTGCACTTTCTTTTTTTTTTTTTTATTTTTTTTATTTTTTTATTTTTTTGTAAGACAGAATTTATTCACAGAAAAGAAAAAAGAATACAGAAAACATTAAGGCATCTGTTAGAGGGAGAAAATTCTAGTGGGGAGAGAGAAGCTCTCTCCGTTTCTCTCCCAGTCTTTCCCCATCTCCTCCTT
>CAUYON010201644.1:0-11973 GCA_963573935.1 Arctocebus calabarensis | reverse complement strand
AAGAAGTGTTCACACCAAGAAAACTTTATATGCATATCTTTTGGAAATGTAAATATTATATTCGCATTTTTTTATTTTTGATTCTCCATACCCCGGAAGGTAACTTTTACCATCTTCTTTTTTTTTTTCTTTTTTTTTTTTTTTGAGAAAGACCTTCAGTATGTCATATTTGAGTGCTGTGGTGTCACATATAACAGCAACCTCAAACAATTGGGCTTAAGCAATTCTCTTGCCTCAGCCTCCCAGTAGCTGGGACTACAGGCACCCACCATAATGGCCGGCTAAAAACTGTTCTTATTGATTTGAAAGGTCTTTTTAAGGAGGTTAACTATGTGAATTGAAACTGGATGCTAAGAAAACCATATGGAGGTGGCACAGCTAATTAAAAAGCCAAGTTAAGGCCCAGCAAGGTGGCTCGCACCTATAAATCCCAGCACTCTAGGAGGCCGAGGTGGGCGGATCACTTGAGCTCATGGGTTCGAGACCAGCCTGAGCAAGAGTGAGATTCCCATCTCTAAAAGTCTAGCTGGGTGTTGTGGCAGGTGCTTGTGGTCCCAGTTACTCGGTAGGCTGAGGCAAAAGTCGCTTGAGCCCAAGAGTTAGAGGTTGCTGTGAGCTATGATGCCACAGTACTCTACCAGGGGCAGCAAAATGAGATTCTGTCTCCAAAAAAAAAAAAAAGCCCAGTTATCAAAAGCCCACTTTCCCAGGCCAGCACTGTGGCTCATACCTATAACCCTAAGACTCCAGGAAGCCAAGGCAGGGTGATCCCTTGAGCTCAAGAGTTCAAGACCAGCCTAAGCAAAAGTGAGACCCTGTCTCTACTTTAAAAAAAAAAAAAAAAAAGAAATAGATAAATTAGTCAGGGGTTGTGGCAGGGACCTGTAGTTCCCAATACTTCGGAGGCTGAGGCAGGGAGGCTCCTGGCTTGAACTCAGGAATTTGAGGTTGCTGGGAGCAAGGAAATTCTAGCCTGGGGCAACAGAGTGAGACTCTGTCTCAAGAAAAAAAGAAAGAATGAAAAAGAAAGCCCACTTTTTCAGAAAAAAAAGAGAAAAATATATCAATATCTGCTCACATCTGTGGCAATTTTTTTTTTTTTTTGGAGACAAAGTCTCGTTTTGTTGCCTGAGCTAGAGTATAGTGGCATCATCATAGCACACACAAGTGCTAACATTCCCTGGCTAATTTTTCTATTTTTTTTATAGAGATAGGGTCTTGCGATGTTGCTCAGGCTGGTCTTAAACTCCTGGCTTTAAGCAATCTTCCTACCTCAGCCGCCCAAAGTGCCAGGATTACAGATGTGAGCCACTGTACTCAACCTTCAATTTACCCTTTGACTTTTAATTGATTATGGTATTCCCTGCAGTAAAATCATAATAAACATTTCTTTTCTTTTTTTTTTTTTTAGAGACAGAGTCTCACTTTGTCACCCTCAGTAGAGTGCTGTGGTGTCACAGCTCACAGCAACCTCCAGCTCTTGGTCTTAGGTGATTCTCTAGCCTCAGGCTCCTGAGTAGCTGGGACTATAGGCAGCTGCCAAAACACCCGGCTATTTTTTTGTTACAGTTTGGCTGGGGCTGAGTTTAAACCCACCGCCCTTGGTATATGGGGCTGGCACCCTACTCATTGAGCCACAGGCACCACCCCTGTAATAAACATTTATGTAGCCCAATCCATCCATCTTTCTCTTTATAGAGTTGGTGTTTGCTTTTATTCATAGACACAGGCCAACACCTTCTCCTGCTTGTCTCTCCCACCCATGTAGTCACAGGTAGATCCCCCCGGACCAGACTCCCCAGAGACCACCTGGGCTGTTCCAGACATAGGTGAAGTGCAGGAAGCCAGCACAGCATTTGACTCCTGCCTCAGTACCCAGAGCCCCACCCCCCCAACCTTCTGGGTACCAAAGAACCATTGAAGGTGGCTTGGCTATGCAGCTCAAGGGGCTACACCAGGGCCCTGCTGTCCACTGTGAAGGGGGCTGCCAGTCATCTGGGAAGAGACAAGGCCTTACCTGTATGAGCACATCGTCCTTCTGGGTCAGATTCTCGATGATTTCAAAGTGATCCACATTGCAGAGTTCTTCAAAAGAGGCTTTCCACCCTCCTCGGCATAGGGCCTGTGTGGGAGAGACATGGGAAGAGGAGGCATGAATCTGCAGATGCTCCTAACCACGCCTGGTATATCTCAGGAGCTCAGTAAGTGGGCGGCGCCTGTGGCTCCAGGAGGAGGGCGCTGGCCCCAAATACCAGGGGTGGTGGGTTCAAAACTGCCCCGGCTGACACTACAAGAAAAAAAAAGAAAAAAAGGAGCTCAGGAACTCAGTAAATGTCTGCTGAATGAGTGACTGATAGTCTTAGGGCCCGTTTGGGTGAAAGCAAGAGGAAGATAATGAGAAGATCACATGACCTTGACCTCTGGTGGCAAACCAATGCTGGGAATACCTGATAAAACTCCCTGGACTGGCGTTGGAACTCCGGGGAGTCGTGCTGGCCCACAATCACCTGCACATGGCAGGCAGGGTTCGCGGGCTGTGTCAGAGCCACCAGCAGCTGGGGGCTGTTCCTCTGGGCATCCTCCCTAGTGTGGGATGAGGAGGGGGCACGGGCAGGAGTCAGGGCAGGAGGAAGCCAGGATCTAGGTGAGCCGGGGCTGGGGGTGGGCAAGGAACTCACAGCGTTAAGTGCAGAAGGGCATTATTGGAGGTGAATACGACGGGCTCCAGGTCGTAGATCCCACTCACCAGGAAGAAGCCTGAGAAGAGAAGGCCATGTGCAGGAGGGTGAGACAGGTGGTCCTCCCTCCCGGCTAGAGGGCAGGCCCAGGGCAGGGACAGGAGGAAGCACAGTTGTGAGGATTTGGAACAGCTGGGAAGGTGAAGGCTGCCCAGCCAGGCTGCTGTCCCCATGGAAACCTTTGAGGTTGGGTGTGACTCCAAACTCGGTCCAGTTGGCCAGGAGCATCATGGCAGTCAGGTGGGCCCCAGCTGAGTGTCCACACAGGTAAATTCCCCTGGGAATGGGTCAGTGCAGAGGGATGGATTTACATTGTTTCCCAGCCAGTATGGAGGAGTCCCAATTTTCCTTCTCCCCTCTAGGCCAGAGGGGCAGCACGGCTGTGTCCACTGGGCATCATCGTCCCACCCAGCAAAGTCCAACAACAAGAGGTCAGTCCAACACCCACTCATTGCTCGGATGCTGCCTCTGCACAAACGCCACACTCCGTGTCACCTGATCTACCATCTGGTCCAGGGTGCCTGCACAGAGAACCCAGCTGACTTGGGGGCTGTCTCCCTGTCGGAGCCCACCAGCCCCCGAACATGCAGCCCTTGTTACCTCTGGGAGCAATGTCATAACCCACAATCACCACTGCCACTCCTTGTAACGTCAGGGCCTCCACCATGAAGGCAGATTCGTCTTTACTGCAGAAAGAAACAGAGGACAGTCCAAGGCAATGTGGCCACTGTGCTGCTTCCCCTGTGACCTGGACACACCATGTACCAGACATCCTATCCACACAGAACTAAACTGCGCTCACTGAAAGCCCCACGCCCTGGGAAAACTCTCCTCCGTCCCAAGCAAACAAGGGTGGTTGGTCACTCTGGCTTTCCCCTGAAAAAGCAGGCTGGATGTTCTTCTCGCTGTGAGTAGTGGGTTGTCCAAGTGCTCACCCCCAGAACTTATGAATGAGACCTTATTTGGAAATAAGGTCTTTGGGCTCAGCGCCTGTGGCTCAATGGACTAAGGTACTAGCCACATACACCTGAGCTGGCGGGTTCAAATCCAGCCTGGGCCCTCCAAAAAACAATGACGGCTGCAACCAAAAAATGGCCGGGCTTTGTGGCAGGCAACTGTAGTCCCAGCTACTTGGGAGGCAGAGGCAGGAGACTCACTTAAGCCCAGGAATTGGAGGTTGCTATGAGCTGCGATGCCACAGCACTCTATCCAGGGTGACAGCTCGAGGCTCTGTCTCAAAAAAAAAAAAAGAAAAAAATAGGGTCTTTGCAGGCGACATTAGGAATCTTGAGGTGAGGTCATCCTGGATTCAGGTGGGCCCTAAATCCAATGACTGGTGTCCTTATAAGAAAAACACAGCCAGGTGTTGTGGCTCCTGCCTGTAATCCTAGCACCATAGGAGGCCCAGGTGAGTGGATTGCCTGAGCTCAAGGAATTGGAAACCAGCCTGAGCAAGAGCTAGCTGGGCATTGTGGCGAGCGCCTATAGTCCCAGCTACTTGGGAGGCTGAGGCATGAGAATTGCTTGAGCCCAAGAGTTTAAGGTTGCTGTGAGCTGTGACATTACAGCATTCTACCAAGGCTGGGAAAGTGAGACTCTGTCTCAAAAAAAAAAAAAAAAAAATTAAAAAGAAAAAAGAAAAAACATAGCTTGGCAGGTGTGCACGGAGGCAGAGATGGCAGTGACACAGCCACAGGGCAGGGAGCACCTTGGGCCACTAGAAGCTGGAGGAGGCATGGAGGACCCTGTCCTGGAGCCTTCAGGGGGAGCATGGACCTACCCACACCTGGATTTCTGGCTTCCCCCTCCAGAGCTGCCAGAGCACACCATCCATCCAGTCGTGGTAAGCCGCACGGTGGCAGTTTGTCACAGCAGCCGCAGGAGACCCCCCAGATGGGGCGATGAATTTCCTTTGGCTCCATCATCCCAATTTCCCGTACTCACCTTCCACTCTGCCAGAATCCTCCATGGAAAAACATGAAGAAGGGCAGGGCTGCAAGAGCGAGGGGGCGTGTGGGCGGGGCCGGCGCCGCTCTGCGGCAGAGCCCCGCCCCTTCACTGACCTCCTGTCGCCTCCTGGGGAAGGTAGATGTCCAATTTGTCCCCTTCGCTGTCTCCGTAAGGGACGTGCTGCAGGCTCCTCCTGGTGGCCCTGGCCCTCCTGGTGGCTGTCTCAGAAACAGACAGGTCACTGTCAGCACGAGCTCAAGAGGCAGCAGTTTCAGCCAGGGTAGAAAACTTTTGGCTGAAACCCCTCCCCTCCCCTCCTTTCCCCTTCCCTCCCCTCCCCTCCCGACAGTCTGACTATGTCTTCCTCAGTAGAGTGCCGTGGCGTCATGGCTCACAGCAACCTCAAACTCTTGGGCTTAAGAGATTCTCTTGCCTCAGCCTCCCAAGTAGCTGGGACTTCAGGTACCCACCCAGCTAGATTTTCTATTTTTAGTACAGACAGGGTCTCATTCTTGCTCAGGCAGAGAGATCTCAAACTTTTTTTTTTTTTTTTTTTTGAGACAGAGTTTCACTTTGTTACCCTTAGTAGAGTGTTGTGGCATCACAGCAGATAGCAATCTCCAACTCCTGGGCTTAGGCAATTCTCTTGCCTCAGCCTCCCAAGTAGCTGGGGCTACAGGTGCCTAGCTATTTTTTGTTGCAGTTCGGCCAGGGTCAGGTTTGAACCCGCCACTTTTGGTATATGGCAGGTTTGAACCCGCCACTGAGCCATAGGTGCCACCCAGATCTCAAACTCTTAAACTCGAGCAATCCACCCACCTCAGCCTCCCTGAGTGCTGGGATTACAGGTGTGAGCCACCATACCTGGCCGTTAACTTATAATAGCAAAAAAACTGGATATAGCCCATGGAACTGAAAACTAGTTCAATACATTATGGTATATCCCCTTCTCCATTTTATTTTATTTTTTTGTAGAGACAGAGTCTCACTTTATCGCCCTCGGTAGAGTGCCGTGACATCACAGCTCACAGCAACCTCCAACTCCTGGGCTTAGGCGATTCTCTTGCCTCAGCCTCCGGAGTAGCTGGGACTACAGGCGCCCACCACAACACCTGGCTATTTTTCTGTTTTTCAGTTCAGCTGAGGCCGGGTTTGAACCCATCACCTTCGGAATATGGTGCCAGCACCCTACTCGATGAGCCACAGGCGCCGCCCTCCATTTTATTTTCTATCTCAGCATTCATCATCCTTAATAGATATTTTTCCAGTTTACCATCTATCATTAGAACAAACTGTGAAGACAAGGGCTTTGTTTTGCTCACTTCTATCTACCTAGGACTTGATACACAGTAAGCATTTAAAATAAAATTGCATAGAAAGAAAAGGAAATTATGTAATGAATATGTAAGTCAATAAGCAAGGCTGGGTCAAATGAATATCCAAATAGAAAAAAAATTTCTTGACCCCTACCTCACACTGTACATAGGGATTCAGATGCATTCTAGATAAGACAAGAAAGCCTTTAGAAAAGAAAATAGAAGATCTTCAAGATCTCGGAGTAGGCAAAGACTGCATAAGCAGGACCCCAAACATGCTAATCAAAAGGGAAAAACTGGGCCAGGCAAGGTGGCTCACACCTGTAATCCCAGCACTCTGGAAGGCCGAGGTGGGTGGATTGCCTGAGCTCAGCATGCTCAGCCTGAGCAAGAGGGAGACCCAGTCCCTACCACAGATAGAAAACTAGAGGGGCATTGTGTGGGTGCTGTAGTCCCAGCTACTTGGGAGGCAGACGGAAAAGGATCCCTTGAGCCCAAGAGTTTGAGGTTGTTGTGAGCTGTCGTGCCATGGTATTAAACCCAGGGTAACAGAGTGAGATGCTATCATAAAAGTTAAGAAATAAAATATATACGTATATTTTTTTGAGACAGAGCCTCAAGCTATCCCGCTGGATAGAGTGCTGTAGCGTCACAGCTCACAGCAACCTCCAGTTCCTGGGCTCAAGCGAGTCTCTTGCCTCCACCTCCCAAGTAGCTGGGACTACAGGCGCCTGCCACAACACCCGGCCATTTTTTGGTTGCAGCCGTCATTGTTGTTTGGCGGGCCTGGGCTGGATTCGAACCCGCCAGCTCAGGTGTACGTGGCTGGGGCCTTAGCCGCTTGAGCCACAGGCGCCAAGCCTAAGAAATAAAATATTTTAAAAAACCCTAGAACTATGAGAGAATCCATTTCTGTTGTTGAAGCTACTCAGTTTGTGGTACTTTGTTATGGCCGCCTTAGCAAATGGACAGATCGTCGTCTTTCTTCTCAGAGTTCACAAACATCATTCTGGAAGGTCCTTCTGAGAGCACGTGTAGACAGTCAGGTAGGGCTGAGACCACACAGCTATTCTGCTCAGTTTAGGCCCTATGTGACCTTCACCTCAGGTTTCCCATTCTTGTTGTTTTGTAAATTCACTAAAACTGTATTATATCTTCAGTAGTTTAGAGCAATTGATTTAGGAGATTAACTTTTTTTTTTTTTTTAGAGACAGAGTCTCACTTTGTCACCCTCAGTAGAGTGCCGTGGCGTCACACAGCTCACAGCAACCTCCAACTCCTGGGCTTAGGCGATTCTCTTGCCTCAGCCTCCGGAGTAGCTGGGACTACAGGCGCCCACCACAACGCCCGGCTAGTTTTCTGTTTAGCAATTTGGCCGAGGCCAGGCTTGAACCCGCCACCTTTGGTATATGGGGCCGGCGCCCTACTCAATGAGCCACAGGTGCCGCCCTAACTTTTTTTTTTTTTTGAGACAGAGTCTCGCTTTGTCATCCTGGGTAGAGTACTATGGGGTCATAGCTCACAGCAACCTCAAACTCTCCAGTTGAAGCTATTCTCTTGCCTCAGCTTCCCAAGTAGCTGGGACTACAGGTGCCCGCATCAACATCTCACTATTTTTAGAGACAGGGGTCTCACTCTGGCTCAGGCTGGTCTCAAACCTGTGAGCTGAGGCAATCCACCCACCTTCAGCATCCCAGGGTGCCAAGGTTACAGGCGTGAGCTACCACACCTGGCCTAGGAGATTAACTTTTGAATTGGAATATTGTTTTGGGTCATGGGTTATGTTGATTATTATTTTTTCAGTTAAGGGTTAATGTGGTTTTTGCTTTGAACTTTTGTGTATAAAACAGTGGTTTTGGAAATGGAAGAACAAAAACTGTCTTGGAGAGGCTTCTTTTACAGTTCTCCAGAATCCCAGCCTTCTGACAAATAAAGTTTGGTGGACCTATCCCTGTCTCTGCATATCGACTGACAGTGGCAGGTGGCCGGACACTGTTTGTCTGATAACACTACACTTCAGGGGATGTTTGCAGGCACAAGGTTCTCTGGTTCTGGAGACAAATCTCCAGATTGGTGGGGTGTCAAAGTGGTAATCCCTCAGGGGCCCCTGACCTGAATATTGGCCTCCAGCCCACTTCTCTGAAGTCCACCCCCAACTAGACTTAGGAGATGCTAGTAAGTTAGGCACCGATGGGGTGCAGGCTTGACCTCCTCAAAAGATCTGCAGTCCAGTTCCCGGTGGACACCAAGAGCAGAACCTGCATCTCAGAAAAGGCTCGGAGTATCAACCTGCTACTTGGAGTCCACGGCCCTCCCTGGAGACCCCCATCCCTGACCTCAGTGGCCACAGAAGGCTCCCCCCAAAATAGCTTCCTCCAGGTGTGAGCCTGATTCTGCAGCTCCAGAAGGTGTGGACACAGCAGGAGAGAATGAAGCCTGAGACTGAGAGCTCATGGAAATTGACCTATGTGCACGCTGTTAAAATGGCTGCATTTCGCGGTACTGCCAAAGCCAGAAGAAAAAGCAATGGGAGATGCCAAGTTTCCCACATGCCAAGACCAGGCACGAGGCTGCCCTCCCAGGATACCAGTGTGGTTGCGAAACCAATCTTGCCAGCATCAACTGTGTTACCAACCCTGGCCTTTGAAGGGGCTCTCTATGTATTGATAAGAGAAGATCTCCAAGAAATACTAAGTAAAACATAAATGTGTTTCCCACAGTGCCATCTGAGTTGAAGGGAGGAGAGTGTCTATGTTAATAATGGCAGCCACCTTGGTGGACAGGAGACACAGGGCAGATGGGGGCAGGGAGCGTTTCACTGAAAAGTTTCTGTGTACTTTCTGACTGTGTAAACATACTCTTTCTTTCTTTTTTTTTTGAAACAGAGTCTTGCTCTATTGCCCAGGCCACAGTGCTGTGGCGTCAGCTTAGCTCACAGCAGCCCCAAACTCCTGGGTTTGAGTGATCCTCAGCCTCCTGACAAGCACCTACTACCATGCTTGGCTAGTTTTGCTATTTTTAGTGGAAACAGGGTCTCACTCTTGCTCAGGCTGCCATCACCTGACCTTATGATTAAATTCCATTTTTTTTTTTTTTTTGAGGCGCTGCCACTATTTTATTTATTCAGAAACAGCTTGGGGCTGAGGCTTTTGCTTCAAAGAAATCGTTTCAAAGTCTCAGGCCAAGGTAGGGCTTAAAAAGGGAATTTGGTATGAAGGGCATGCAAGAATGTCCAAGAGGGGCAGCACCTGTAGCTCAGTGGGTAGGGCTCCGGCCACATACACCAAGGCTAGTGGGTTCGAACCCGGCCTGGGGCCAGCTAAAACAACAATAGCAACTGCAACAACAACAAAAAAAACAGCAGGGCGTTGTGGCAGGCGCCTGTAGTCCCAGCTACTTGGGAGGCTGAGGCAAGAGAATCACTTAAGCCCAAGAGTTTGAGGTTGCTGTGAGCCGTTATGCCACGGCACTCAGTGAGACTGTCTCAAAAAAGAAAAAGAAGAAAGGAGCCTGGAGCTATCTCAGAAATGTAATTCTCAAGGGAGATAACTTCAGATTCTGTGGAAGAGTGGAAGCCAAATTAATGCCAAAAAAATCCATGATGAACAAAATAACACAATTTTAAATTGAAGCAGGCTCCAAGCTGGCTGGCACTTGCCTCACCCATCTCATCCTAATCCTACTCTGCTGGGCTTGTGCTCTCCACCTATGAAATGGGCCAGTTGTCCTTGCAGCACTCCTGTCTACTGGAGCCTCAGTCCCAGGGAGGGGCAGCTTGGTAACTTAGAGCACTAGCCGGCTGATTCTGAGCACACAGCATACCACAATGTCAGCTCCCACTTTTTATGTTTCACTCCTTTTCTCACTAGGGTCAGCTCTTTTATCCGTTCAAACAATTAAGATAGGCAAACAGGTTTCCTCCAAGCTCATGCGTGTTTCACCACATACCCACATATTTATTGAGCAAATAGAGACCTATGTGGCAGAGCTGGACATGGCAATTGATCCTAAAGAGCCTCAGAAACAGCTCTGTCCTATGTCTATCAGGATGTTGGAATGTGCTGGAAGAAACCCCAACAAGACTGTTCTTCCTCCTGGCTTATCTCTGTTTAGAAAATCGCCAATCCCAGGAGCCCAGGCAGCTGCCTCGGAGAGGCTATGTTCAGCCTGCTAAAACAAAGCCAACTTGTCCACAGGCCAGCTGCTCCTTAACCATACTTCCTCCTGTAGCCTGCTGCCCTAACACAACACAAAAACTTCCCCAAGTGTTCAAATAGATGCAGAGCAGAGATAACAATTTTCCTTAAGGCTCCATTAGTTTACAGTTCCCAAGCCTTGATTTTATTAAAGGAAAAAAAAAGGCATCTTCTTTTTTTAAATAAATGGCAACAGGATTCCACATTCAGCAGTGGAGGGAGAACCTTCCTTTTCCACTTTGCGTCCCTTCAAAACCACAGCATGTGGCCTCATGGGCCTGGGCATGGTTGGCTGAGCAGGAGAAGCTAAGCATGGTAGACTGAGCCTTGGACACCACCCAGGCCTCCCCTGCCTCCACCGGTCCCTGCAGTGAGGGCCCTGAGCAGGGGAGGCTCACAAAATGCCTGGTGCTGGGAAATGGCCCTCAAGGCTCAGATGATACAGCTCGTCCTCCCTCCCCCTTCCACCCCCTGGCATTCTGAACCACTGCCACACGCTAAAGGCCACCCAATTTAGCCTCAAGAGGTCACACCAGTACCCTCAATTCCTATCTGGAGGTAGGTCTTCAAGGCTTCCTCTGGTCTCATTTGGACGACCCATCTGCTGGGGGAGTATTGATTCTCCAATTCCTATAGGACAGAAACACAAGGCTCTTTAAGATCTTCATTCTCAACACAAAGTGAACCCTCACCCCTCTGCATGTCCAGATGCTCCTCTCTGCCTCCAGGAGCCCCCTCCCCAGTATCCCAGGCTCTCAAAGATGCTCTCAGCTTCCTTCGGTCCCCTTTAACCTCCAGCCTGTCAACTACCTTCAGTCCCTACCTTCCTCCCACAAGGTGTCCCATTAGCTGCTTTAGATACAACTTCAAAGATGCCCTATACCCATGGTCTAGTGAGGCACCTGCAATGACTGTACCTTTAACCTCTGTCTGCCTTAAGGGGAGATGAGGTTCCATAAATGTGTCTAGTTAATGCCATTGTGGGCTCCACCCCTATAGCAACTAGGCCCACAGGAGGCCAGGTGGCTGGGGTGGCCACTGCAGACAAGGAGCTCATCTCCCAGGAGAGGGAGCAACTCTGAGTGCAGGAGGACTCAGCACGGTCAAAGACACAGAGGTGAGGAGGAAGGAATCAAAGGTCAGTTTGTAAATGCTGGCAGGTCAGACGCCTGAAACACAGAGATAAAGCTGGGAGCGGGAGGAGGGAGGGCTGTGAATATCAGACTCAGATGTCCAGACTTAACGCAGGAATCAGATTTTGAAGAGGGGCCTCAAAGCAATCATCAGGGAAAATTTGAAGACAGGGGGCTCAAGGAAAGGCTTGAGGCCAAACACTATTATGTTCACCTTCTGGCTGTTTTTTTTTTTTTTGGTAGAGACAGAGTCTCACTTCATTGCCCTCGGTAGAGTCCCGTGGCGTCACACAGCTCACAGCAACCTCCAACTCCTGGGCTTAGGTGATTCTCTTGCCTCAGCATCCCGAGCAGCTGGGACTACAGGCGCCCGCCAATTTTTTTTTTTTGTAGAGACAGAGTCTCACTTTATTACCTTCAGTAGAGTGCCATGGCATCACACAGTTTGCAGCAACTTCCAACTCCTGGGCTTATACAATTCTCTTGCCTCAATCTCCCGAGTAGCTGGGACTACAGGCGCCCACCACAATGCCTGGCCATTTTTTGGTTGCAGCCGTCGTTGTTTAGCGGCCCAGGTTGGATTTGAACCCGCCAGCTCAGGTTAGCCGTTGGGCCACAGGCGCCAAGCCTACTTTAGTGT
>CAUYON010201643.1:0-31182 GCA_963573935.1 Arctocebus calabarensis | reverse complement strand
CTTGAGTAGGGTGCCGGCCCCATATACCGAAGGTGGCGGTTTCAAAGCCGGCCTTGGCCAAAATGCAAAAAGAGAAAAATAGCCGGGCGTTGTGGCGGGCACCTGTAGTCCCAGCTACTCAGGAGGCTGAGGCAAGAGAATTGCTAAAGCCCAGGAGTTGGAGGTTGCTGTGAGCAGTGGACGCCACAGCACTCTAGGGAGGGCGATAAACTGAGACTCTGTCTCTACAAAACAATCAAACAAAAAAAGAATCACAATATGGCAGAAGGGCAAATGAGCATACAAGTCAGTGAGAAAATAGGGGCTGAACTTATTCTTTCATTAGGAGCCCACTCCCATACTATGTAACCCACTCCTGCAATTAAGGCAATAATCCATTCAAGATCTCATCAACCTCTTAAATGTCTTCTGCTTTTAGTACAGTGCCAGTTAAACGTCAACATCCTGAGTTTTGGAGGCGACAGTGAAACCATGGTATATTTCATGATGTTGAACATGTTCCCCTGTCTTTCCCATAAATTTTTGATTAAAACTAAAATCTTGCTACTCGGGAAGCTGAGGCAAGTGAATTGCCTAAGCCCAAGAGGTGGAGGTTGCTGTGAGCTGTGACGCCAAAGCACCCTACCAAGGGCAACAAAGTGAGACTCTGTCTCTGAAAAAAAAACCTAAAGGCTCGGCGCCTATGGCTCAACGGGCTAAGGCACCAGCCACGTACACCTGAGATGGTGGATTCGAATCCATCCCGGGCCCACCAAACAACAATGACGGCTGCAACCAAAAAATGGCCGGGCGTTGTGGCGGGCACCTGTAGTCCCAGCTACTTGGGAGGCAGAGGCAGGAGACTTGCTTGAGCCCAGGAGTTGGAGGTTGCTGTGAGCTGTGATGTCACAGCATCCTATCCAGGGTGACAGCTTGAGGTTCTGTCTCAAAAAAAAAAAAAAAAACTAAAATCTTGGTCATATTCTGTTTCAGGTTTTTAGCAATAATCTTTAATAGGCAGTGCTATATCCATGAAAAGGCAAAAAAAAAGTCTGACTTGCTCTCTTTTTGTGATGCAATCAGTCACTGATGATCATTGTCTAGATCCAGTATTTTATTAGAGGCTGCAAGATCAAAGTGTTATAATTCTGTCATTCCTTCTTCATTTGCTAGTTAATATATGTCTTTAAGGAGGAACTTCCACAAATCAATGTAATTTTTATGTAGAAAAGGATAAACGCTAAGACTTTTTTTCCATTTGTATTCTAGATTTCAAAATATCTGTTGATCCTCTAGTACATCCAAGCAAGATTCAAAGGTGACTAATGAGCTTTATTTTTAAATCAGAATTAATGGGCGAATTGGGCACCAGTCCCATAAACCCAGGGTGGCGGGTTTGAACCTGGTCCTGCCCAAACTGTAACAACAACAAAAACAAAAATAGCCAAGCGTTGTGGCAGTCACCTGTAGTCCCAGCTACTAGGGAGGCTGAGGCAAGAGAATCACCTAAGCCCAGGAGTTGGAGGTTGCTGTGAGCTGTGACACCACAGCACTCTACCGAGGGCGATAAAGTGATACTCTATCTCTACCAAAAAAAAAAAAAAAGGGTGAAGAAATATATACAAATATTTCAATCCATTGTAACTGCTATTCTTACTGATAATTAAATTGCTCTTCTTCAAGTGGCTCTTATGTCCTTTTGAGAAGCACACAGCAGTCCTTCAAAGCTTTTTTCCTTCTGAAAATAACAAGATGTTCTGGGCTGATCTTGTATATTTTTCCACCCCAGTTCTGATACTCATTATTTTACAAGGAGTCCAGGGTTGTTATTTTTTTGTTTGTTTTTGTTTTTTTTTAATGGAAAATGATACTTAAAGATCACAACTTGGACACCAGGGATGTTCATTGCTATTGGGGTGGTCATTGTTTTCAGATATTTTCAGTGTTCAAAACTAGAAAATAAAAGTTTTTTTTTAAGATGAAAAACACAATTATAAGAGGAACTTTACCTAACAAATGCAATCAGTGTAACCTAATTCTTTGTACCCTCAATGAATCACAAACAATAAAAAGATGAAACAACATAATCTTATAATGATACTTTCATTTCATTCAGAAACATAAGATTTTTACTTAATCTCATCAATATTAACTCTGTATCTCCTTTTTTTCCAAACACAAAATCCTAATTCCCAGCAACAACATAGCTATTTGCTTTTTTTCTACAATGCACATACAATGCCAGAATTATTACACTAACATTACCAAGATATTTTTACAGTTCTTTCTGTCCTTAGCACATAATCCCTCTAGGAATGTAAAGTTACTCTGTATAATTGAAATCATATGGAACAGTTCCTCTCTGTGTGGTTAAGCCAAAAACTTATTACATAGTTTGTTTCATCTGTTTCATATTGCTTTTTTATTTTTAGGGATTGCTTTTTAAATTAAATTTTGTAAAAGAATTATGTAAAATAATTGTGTGTTTCCAAATTCCAATCTACAGAACAAGATATATTCAGAAATCCCACTTCTGTCTATTTCCCTTCACCTCATTTTCTTATTTCCTGTCACCCTCTCTATTGGTGACCTTTAAAAAAACATTTTAACTATAGGTTTATCCCTCTTGTTTAATATAAACAAATATATATTATATATGTATACACGTACATATATGAACATAAACATTCATACTCTCATCTTAGAATAAATAATAGCATATTATAAATACTTTTCTAACTTGCTTTTGCCCATAATATATGCTAGAAACCACTCCTTAGCAGTAGGTAGAGCTGAAAGTCATTCCTTTTTATAATTACATAGAATTCATTTGTGTAGATATCTGACAGCTTTTCAGTTTCCTATTGATGACATTTGGGTTGTTTCTAATCACTTGCTACAATGTGTTGTAATGAATAACCTTGCAGGCTGGGCGTGGGGCTCATGTGTGTAATCCTAGAACTCCCTGGAGGCTGAGGCTGGATTGCTTGCGCTCGGGAGTTTGAGAACAGCCTGAGAGAGAAAGAGACCCCATCTTCACTAAAAACTAGCCAGGCATTGTGGTGGGTACCTAGAGTCCCGGCTACTCGGGTGGTTGAGGCAAGAGGATCACTCAAGCCCAAAAGTGTGAGGTTGCTGTGAATGATGACGCCACAATACTCCACCCCAGGGCAACTGCAGGAATCTCCATCTCAAAATAATAATAGCAATAACAATAATGGCCTCGCATGTGTGTCTTTCTATATTTTTTGCCATTATATCATTGGGGTAGATTCCTAAAAATGGGATTAGTCACTCAAAAGGTAATTTTGTAGGCTCAGCGCCTGTGGCTCAATGGGCTAAGGCGCCAGCCACGTACACCTGAGCTGGTGGGTTCGAATCCAGCCCGGGCCCACCAAACAACAATGACGGCTGCAACCAAAAAAAATGGCCGTGCGTTGTGGTGGGCGCCTGAAGTCCCAGCTACTTGGGAGGCAGAGGCAGGAGACTCGCTTGAGCCCAGGAGTTGGAGATTGTTGTGAGCTGTGATGCCACAGCACTCCACCCAGGGTGACAACTTGAGGCTCTGTCTCAAAAAAAAAAAAGGGGGGGGGAGGGGTAATTTTGTAAAGGCATATGCAATTTTGTTAGAAATTATGAAATTCTCCTTCATGGGTACCATTTTGCAGCCTGCCAGCAATGTCTGAGAGCATATATGTGTGCTAATTTTAGGGAGTAGACAAGTGCTCTCTTGTCAAATTGGATTAATAATCCCCCTTGTCCTTGCCTACAATCCAAGATAAGTTGCTCCTTTTGGTTCTGTACCCAGAAAGCAGCAGGCACTCATTATTTCAAGTGGCCAGAATTGGCCCACCTCAGACCTCGCCAGTGGGACTGGATGCGACAGTAGCTGCACAAGCTGCACACAACTTAGACGGCCAGACTCCAATGGAGAGGAAGCCTAGCAGGCAGGCTCAAAGAAGGATCACACTAGATAAAGGGAACTACAGACAGACACAGGCAACAAAATCATCTGCTTTGAATGCCTGCATCTTTCTATCACTGTCCTGCCTGGGAAACCAACTCAGGTTCTTTCCATCGGTGTTGTCAAATGCAGGCTTGTCTGCTCGGTGTCCGGGTCCTGCAAACAAATCAGCCTCCAGCCTATCCTCCCCTGTGTGGCTACTTGCCATTCCTTACACTTACAAAGACTTTTCTTGCCTGAGCCTCTGAGTATAGCCTTTCTTGTTCCACGTTTAGCCAATCCACTTTCCACTTCCCCAAGAACCAGCCAGTGCCCGGCTACACTGGCACCCATGTTCTCCTCAGCAACTTGTTTTATGAACTGCTAGTCACGCGATGCCTGATGTCTTTCTACATCTACAAGAATCTCTCAATTAGCATCACGTTCTGCACGTGACATGGGATTCATACATGTGGGAAGGCTGATCACCTAGCACTTACTTTTATGGTCAAATGCCTATCAGTCTCAGAGTTAAATTTAAAACTGGGGAGTTGGATTCATTGGACTCTCCAGAAAGAGCAGCAAATGAAGATTCTCATTTGTGCACTGGAGAGTAAGCATACTTCTCCACAAGCTATTTAGATAGAGTAAAGGAAGAGGGCTACAAAAACTCCCTAAGCAGAGGGCCAACAGGAAAAAGAACAAATCTCACCATGAACGTAACAGATATACCAAATTAAGTACCTAGTTCAAAGGGTGATAACTTATTATAAAAGGAAATTCAAAACTGCATAACAAGCATTGTGACAAATTTATAAGGAAAATTTATACAGATATATGATTTACACATACACATATTTATACAAATATACATAGATACAGATTCTAAGAGTGTTTCTAAGTGAATTTACACATTTTTAATTTTTTCCTTATTGTTTTGGTATCAAGTACTACTTTATTATAAGCATGCATTACTTTTATGATAAGACAAAATCCTAAAACATATTTACCTGACACATATTCCAACGTTTGTCAAATGTACTTTGGATACATAGACATCACGTAGAAATTTGAACTTAATCGGCATCTAACACACCCAAAGGAGGAAAGAGGGCTTTGGAACTGAAAGAATCTAAAAACAACTCAAAAGCAATCACCGTTTTAATCTTGAGCCAATATTTGAATGGGCATTATTTATAGCCATAATCTTCAAAGATCAAAGCAGCCTTCCCTTCTCCATTGTCAAAACAAAGAGAAGACGTGAACTTGCTGAATCCACATTTTAAATGCACCCAGAGAATGAACACATGGTGTCTTACCTCATCTGTAATGGTATATTGTTGACTAGAAGGAAGACAAAGGCAGAAAAAAGACAGAAATAGAGGTACAATGTCAATCTTCAAACTCCTGCCTTAAAGCTAAGGAGAGGTACTGATGCACTCCCATCCAGAAGCAAGCGAATGATTCCAGTGTTTCTACAAGAAAAGGGGGGGGGCCCTTTGGGAACAAATACATTTCAGAGTGGGCTTTTTTGAAGAATAAACTGACCTTCCCTCTGAAGCGGAGAAAGTGGTAATGATGGGAGGCAGTAGAAATTATAGGGGTTTTAGTACTACGGTCGGTGTTTTTTAATGAGTTGCCCCGGGCAAATGTACGCAATGAGCCTCCACTGTTCATTCTTCTACTGCCCACATCTTTGCAAATTGGTTCTCATTTTTATACCATCACAAGCTAGAAACAGTGGAAATCCTTTTCTATTTTTAATTTTTTCAAAACCTACCTAGCCATATGTCATTTCTAAAGTCAACTTCTTCTTGTTTGGGTTGCTGGCTCCTTTAGCAAAGACAGAAACAGCTCAGGAGCCTCCCTAGTTTTCCCTTCTTCCACTGTATTATTCCATTTTGTCTGTTCATCCAAATGAGTATCCAGAAAATTGGATGGGTGAGTCCCAGGTAGGTTTCATTTTCATTTCGTGAAAGGAGAAAATACTTTCTAAAATAGAACCTTACCTCATCCCACCACTGTCCCAATACATTTAGGGTGCATCTATTTCAAAAGGTAATGAATAAGGTGATCTGGAACGTTTTAAGGTTCTGAGAAACTACTGCTTCTCCTTCTCTATTTCCCTATCTGTTACTAGTCAGCTATTGCTACAATAATTCCAAGCAAATAGGAATGAACAAGCAAAAACACAACATAACCACATGCATTTGTTTCTTGTTCACAATCTGTGGGTTGGCTGTGGCTCTGATGAGGTCACCTGAGATTAGCTGGGCTTTTCTCCCTACCGGGTGGAGTTCAAATATACTTCACAAGTCCCCTTATCCTGAGACCAGCATCTCCCCAGAGTACATTCTTGTCACAGCAAATGGCACTAATGCAAGGGACCAAGCACATTTAAAGTCTCTGCATTGGGCTGTACTGGTTTACTAGGGCTGCCATAAGAGGATACCACGACTGAGTGGCTTAAAACAACACAAATTTATTTCCTTACAATTCTAGAGTCTAGAAGTCTAGCATCGAGTTGTCAGCAGGGCCGTGCTCCCCTGAAGGATTTATATTAGAATCCTGTCTCTGCCTTATAGCTGTATCAGTCCAATCTCATGTACAAGGACACTGTGCTGGACCTCCCTGGGGCTGACTAGTTGTTCTTCCTCTTACGTATCATTTGTTAAACTTTCTCTACACACTCTGCTTTATCTGCCTGGCTGGAACACTTTCTACCACTAGAATTTTATCTGCCCAAGTATCTTTACCTCCACTGGCGATGCCTAGTGTCCAGGAAGGTCTTCCCTAGCAATTCTGCTGGCCATGGAGTATCAACCCCCATCTATTACACTCTTCCCCTTCTTTGACCTGTGTAACAGACACTTACGGTTGTTAACAGAAGAAGGAATTCCCAATTGCCAATCATCTTATCATATTCAGATAAGCTCAACGACTATGTACGTATTATATGTACATATTAAAGGTTCAAAAAAGTTCTGTAGTAAAGAAACACGTTAAACTGTTTCAGTTACCTACTGCTGCATAATAAACTACCCTAAAACTTAGTAGCTTAAAATAATGTTCTATTCTGGGCAGCGCCTGTGGCTCAAAGGAGTAGGGCGCCGGCCCCATATGGCAGAGGTGATGGGTTCAAACTCAGCCCTGGCCAAAACCTGCAAAAAATAAATAAATAAATAATGTTCTATTATATATTGTGATTTTATAGGTCAAGAATTCTGGCTGTGGCTCGGCACCTGTGGCTCTACGGGCGAGGGCATCAGCCACGAACACCTGACCTGCCGGTTCGAATCCAGCCTGGGCCCGCCAAACAACAATGATGGCTGCAACCAAAAAATGGCCGGGCGTTGTGACAGGCGCCTGTGGTCTCAGCTACTTGGGAGGCGGAGGCAAGAGACTCGCTTGAGCCCAGGAATTGGAGGTGAGCTGTGATGCCAGAGCACTCTATCCAGGGTGACAGCTTGAGGCTCTGTCTCAAAAAAAAAAAAAAAAAAAAAAGGAATTCTGGCTGTATTTGTCCACATTTAGCTTTTGCCTGGGCTGGACAGTCCAAAATGGTGTCACTCACATGGCTCCTCCAGTGCTCCTCCCTGTGGCCTCTCCATGGCTAGCACGAGTTTCTCATAATATGGTGACCTCAGAGTCGTCATACTTCTTATATGGCAGCTGACTTTTAGAGCTATTCCTCTTTTTTTTTTTTCCTTTGGAGAGACAGAGTCTCACTTTATCGCCCTTGGTAGAGTGCTGTGGCGTCAAAGAGCTCACAGCGACCTCCAACTCCTGGACTTAGGCGATTCTCTTGCCTCAGCCTCCCGAGTAGCTGGGACTACAGGCGCCCACCACGATGCCCGGTTATTTTTCTGTTTTGCAATTCGGCCGAGGCTGGGTTTAAACCCGCCACCGGTATATGGGGACGGTGCCTTACTCGATAAGCCACAGGTGCCGCCCAGAGCTATTCCTCTTAAGGCCTGGGCTTGGAAATGTGACAACATCACTCTGCCACATTATATTCATCCAAGCAAGTCTCCAAGGATAGACAATACTAGAGAGGTAGAGAGCGATGGAGTCTTAATGTGAGGAGTGGCCTGCATATTCAGAGATGAGGTATATCATTGGGAATCGTGTTTGATCAAGTTTGGTTTAAGTCAGATTTTTCAAAAATTATCAGAAACTGAATGCTTTTTGCCCATAAGACCTATCAATATCTTGAAAATGCCTTATTCAACATGGCCAGTTTAAGAATCCCTAATATCAGCTTGGCGCCTGTGGCTCAACGGGCTAAAGCGCCAGCCATGTACACCTGAGTTGGCGGGTTCGAATCCAGCCCCGGCACGCTAAACAACAATGACAGCTGAACCAAAAAATGGCTGGGCGTTGGGGCAGGAGCCTGTAGTCCCAGTTACTTGGGAGGCAGAGGCAAGAGACTTGAGCACAGGAATTGGAGGTTGCTGTGAGCTGTGATGCCTCATCACTCTATCCAGGGTGACAGCTTGAGGTTCTGTCTCAAAAAAAAAAAAAAAAAGAATCCCTCATATCATATCATTAGATTCTTACTGCATTATGTGCCACTTTAGAATCCAGGTCTAAAAAATGATATGGAGAGGTAGCAAGAGTCAGGTGCCCTTAAGAATCTGGAGGGAAAATGCAATTGTTCCTTGTGTGTCAGACATGGAATGTTATGTTTAACAAATAACTCTTGCCTACTTTATCCATGAAGTGCATGCTGTGGCCAACTCTCCAACATTCATTGGAACTCTCTTTCAATGCATGGATTTGGAGGAGGCTAATGAACTAGCTTCAACTCCAGATAAGATTGATTGATTTAAGGGAAATCCCAGTCCAGTAATGTACTTGTAACCAAATTTTGGCCAATGAGATATCAGAAGTGTAATAGTAAACATTTTTTGGAAACATAACACACAGAAAGTCTCTCTCCTTTAGGCCATTCCTAAAAGGAGCAACCGAAAGTCTTCCCAGTTGCTATACCTAGCTCCAAGTCTAAGATCCCTGCTTGACACTGAGTCCTCTCTATGAGTCAGGATGTAGTTCCTGGTGTTCTAGCCAAATTTGTCTTGAGTGTATGGAATATACTTTGGCTGATAAAGCACAGAAGCTCTAATAGAACCTTCCTTTGGGAAAATACCACCAATGATCATCAATCTATGGATATATGATATATTTCTGGACAGGGTAACAGGAATTCATATTCTGGCAGTTGAAGGAGGTCCAGTGTTAACCACTCTGGCATCCCACAGCTCTCTCTAAATAAAATCCTACTGTCTTCAAATGGCAACATCTGAGCTGGACATTATCATACTTGTAAGACCTTACCGGAAAATGTAAGAAGTTTCAGTAGCCTGTACTTCTTCTACTGAATCCTTTATAATGTTACAGTTTGGGCAGGTATATTATTAAATTGGTGAATGACAAATGTTTTACTCTGGCATGAAAATGACAGAAAACTCAAGCTTCCCTCTGACTTACCTCTTCCACACCTCCAGTTCCAAGATTTGTTACTAAATATGCTCTACTCTGATCTATTCCTAGTAACAACTCTGTATCAGTTCTTTAAGCTGCATAAAGTGGAAAACTCAGCTCAAACTATCCTCAATAATAATAAAATGTCTTGACCAAAAACCAAAGCCCAGCTATGGCATGGACTTTAGGGTTAGTTGATTAAGGCTATCAACAAGGACACAGGTTATTTCTGTTGTTCTCATACCAACACTGTCAGCCTCATTCTAAGGCTAATTCTCCTCATGGCTATAGGGTGTCCCATATAGCAGCAAGGGCTAATGGCTATTCATTCACACCCAATGAAAGACTGATTTCCTGTAGCTGCTCTTAACAAGAAAGTTACATTTCCAAACACTTTCAGAGAAGTTCTTCTTGTTTGTCATCAGACCAAGCTGATATGGGCCAGGCTATGTACAAACTAAGACAGACTGGCTTAAATGACTAATCAGGGCTCCAAGGTCTGGGGTCAACTAGCTTCCCCTAAGGCATGTGGACTATGTGTGAGAGTGGATGACACCTAAACATAATCAAAACTTAGTTAGGGATAGAAAAGGAGGGATGGATGCCAGAATGACGACTAATATTTCCCACTACATTTGGTTTCAATTTGGGGCGGGGGTACTTTGGGTGGAAGATAGGATTATTCTGCTTACCCAAGAAAAGTATTTCTCCCTAGAATGTAACACACTGGCATTTCCTTTCTACTCCTGTCTCTTGTGAGTTGCCTCCTGTGAGTCAACTTTCTTGCGTTAGAACCATGTCTGACAATGCTAAGGGCTAATCCCAATCACTGGCCCAAGTTACATTCACTCTGGGCAGGCCACTACTCACCAGGATGTTCCCTTTCCAGTCAAAATAAAAAAGAATTCCAGTCAAAATAAACAAGAATCGAGTTAATTGGAATGAGAAAGAAAATAAAATGCAAAAATTATGATTGTGTATATGGCTTTCACAAACTTCATCCACTAGTACGCACCCACAAAATTTGTTTTGTTTATTCTGTCAACAACTACTTCCTTGTATCCAACTTAAATTTCTTTTTCTTTTTTTTTGAGACAGAGCCTCAAGCTAATGCCCTGGGTAGAGCCCCTTAGCCATCACAGCGCACAGCAACCTCCAACTCCTGGGCTCAAGCGATTCTCCTGCCTCCACCTCCCAAGTAGTTGGGACTACAGGAGCCTGCCACAATGCCCAGATATTTTTTGGTTGCAGCCGTCACTGTTGTTTGGCGGCCCAGGCCGGATTTGAACCCAACAGCTCAGGTTATGTGGCTGGCCCCTTAGCCACGTGAGCCACAGGTGCTGAGCCCCAACTTAAATTTCTTATCCTCCACTTTAAATGTATTTACTCCTGCTCATTCACTCCAAAAGCATTGTCAAATGGGGTACACATTATCATCTGTCTCACATACATACAAAAGACCCACTTGAAAAAGGATTCAGGGGCAGCGCTATGCCGAGGGTGGCGGGTTCAAACCCAGTCCCGTCCAAAAACTGCAAAAGAAAACAAAAAAATGTTGTGGGGCGGCGGCACCCGTGGCTCAGTGGGTAGGACCCGGACCCCATATACCAAGGGTGGTGGGTTTAAACCTGGCCCCGGGCAAACTGCAAAAAAAAAAATAGCCGGGCATTGTGGCAGGTGCCTGTAGTCACAGCTACTCGGGAGGCTGAGGCAAGAGAATCGCTTAAACCCAAGAGCTGGAGGTTGTTGTGAGCTGTGTGTAGCCATGGCACTCTACCTAGGGCGAGGGCGATAAAGTGCGACTGTCTCTAAAAAAAAAAAAAGAAAAGAAAGAAAAAGAAAAAGGATTCAATTCTACATCAATAAATGGGTGCTCAAAATCCCTTCCATACCTAAGACCCTATAAAACAGTGTTGCCTTGATTATTAGAAATAAAACTCAGATATCCTAGACCATATTGGGATTTAGGGAGACCATCCCTGAAAACTTTATTTTAGCTTTAGCCTACAGGAGGTAATTATGCAATGTTAACACCCTCATGGAAAACAGCTGGCATTATTTTTTGTTTGTTTGATCCATCATGATCTTCAGGAGGATAAATCAGCCCATGAGTAACTCTGAGTTGACACTTTTGTCCTGAGGAAACAAATGGCATTTTTGAAAATGCAAGATTTGGCTCAGCGCCTGTGGCTCAACGGGTTAAGGCGCCAGCCACGTACACCTGAGCTGGCGGGTTCGAATCCAGCCCGGGCCCGCCAAACAAGAATGACAGCTGCAACCAAAAAATGGCTGGGCGTTGTGGTGGGCGCCTGTGGTCCCAGTTATTTGGGAGGCAGAGGCAAGAGACTCGCTTGAGCCCAGGAGGTGGAAGTTGCTGTGAGCTGTGACGCTACAGCTCTATATCCAGGGTGACAGCTTGAGCTATGTCTCAAAAAAAAAAAAAGAAAGAAAGAAAGAAAAGAAAATGCAAGATTAACCCATTAAATGATTAACCCCAAACTAAGCCCTTGGAAATTGCAGCACAATCGAGGCATCAAGTGTCCAAAGCTGCAATATTGCAGTTCGGGGCACTGTGTGCGCGGGCATGCGCACACACTTGCTAAAGACCAGAATCCTCTCAACAAGCCACATCTGCATGGTGAGCAACAGCAGAGTCTGCTCCGGAATTTTTCAATCTGCTTTTTATAGTGTTACTCGTAGTTTTCTCTAAACTATTTAAGCTACATGACCTATACGTTGATGATTTAATAAAAAAAGAAGAAAAATAAATAAATAAAAATAAAATGTTTAGGCTAAGACAAGCTTTTTGAAGAGCCAATTTCCTTTTACATGATGTCACCAAAAAGTGATGTTACATTCCTTTCTCTCCTTCATCTCAAAAAAAAGGACACTAATTTTGGATTTATTTTGCTCCTTACCACCCAGACAGGCAATCTCTGTAGACACAACCTAAAGTTCAGTTAATGTCTTCAATGGAACTCTGGTTAAAGTTTTCAGGGATAATCTCCCTAAATCCTATGGGAAATTATGCTTATTTTCAACTCTCTTTTAGGCAATATTATAGTGATTATTTCTAATATCAGTCCTAAAATATAGCTTTATACTTTATTTAAAGGGAACTAATCAAAATTTCCAAGTAAAAATTCAAAGGAAGTTTTTTGTTGTTGTTGTTGTTGTTGTTGCAGTTTGACCAGGGTCAGTTGGAACCTGCCACCCTGGGTATATGGGGCCAGTGCCCTATCTACTGAGCCACAGGCACCACCCCAAAGGAAATTTTATTAATAAAAAATTCAAACCCTACCCCTAAGTTTTTTAGTTCTAAGTGATATCTGTTTTTATCAACATATTGTAGAACCTCTGTAAGTTGATCACCCAAGGGACTGTAACAAACTGGCCAATATACCGAGGTGGTCAACATAAGGAACTAGACCTACCGTACTGATGTCTACGAGGGGTGGGTAGATGTCCAGTCTATGAAAATTGGGTTAATTTAAAGAGGTGGTCAATGTAGGGAGGTGGTCAACTATGTAGGTTCTATTTTGTATGATTGGGCTTTTCAATAAAATACTGTCATCTGCTTAATCAATCACAACTCCAGCAGCCAAAACCTCAGAGCAATATATTTGCGTACCGATGTGACCAAAAAAACAGACACAGGTGGCAAGAAGAGGAAAGAAAAGGCAAGATGGAGAAAAATATTTGACAAGTTTTAAAGTAATTGTATGAGCAATTTATTTTTTCTAAAATAATCACAAATAAGCTACATCTAAAAAGCTCATGGTTTGAATTGTCTGTTTTTATTTTATCTGAAATATTTTCCAAGCTAGGAGTTTTGTCCACCTGTGTTCAATCCATAATTGAGAATCATGACAAAGCCACATGTAAGCTGTACTCATGGAGTATGTGACTGAAGAAGGCAATCTTAACCTGTCAGCCATTACCCCAACATGCCCCCTGGCTGTGACTTTGGCTGAAGTCCACCAGCAACTCCTCTTGGAGACTGCTCACTTTACAGCACACTCACAAGGGCATCTTAAAGTAAAGACAAGCTTGATAGGTGGACAATACAGAGGAAAGCCCAAAAGGAACCCGGGTATAAGGACTGTTCAACTGCACGGTTTGAACAGTGGGCTGAGTGGAGGAGTGGAAGCATATGAAAAGGTCTGCTCCTAAACGTCATCATCTGGAATGGGCTAATTATCATTGTCACCAGAGCTTTAGTAATTGAGAAAACCCCAGTTACGCCTACATTTCTTTCCTTTTTCTTTCTTTTTCCATTTTTTTTTTTTTTTTTTTTTTGGAGACAGAGTCTCATTCCTTACCCCTTACCGCTGGGTAGAGTGCCATGGCATCGTAACTCACAGCAACCTGACTCTTGGGCTTAAACAATCCTCTTGCCTCAGCCTCCCAAGCAGCTGGGACTACAGGTGCTCACCATGACACCCAGTTAGTTTCTCTATTTTTATTCTTTTCTTTTCTTTTTTCTTATTAAATCATACCTGTGTACATTAATGCAATCATGGGGTACAATGTGCTGGTTTTATATACCATTTGAAATATTTTCACCAAACTGGTTAACATAGCCTTCACCGCATTTTCTTAGTTATTGTGTTCAGACATTTATACTCTACCCTTAGTAAACTTAACATGTACCCTTATAAAATGCACCATAGGTGTGGTCCCACCAATTACCTTATTTATTTTATTTTATTTTATTTTTGTAGAGACTCTCGCCCTGGGTAGAGTGCCATGGCGACACAGAGCTCACAGCAACCTCCAACTCCTGGGCTTAGGCGATTCTCTAGCCTCAGCCTCCTGAGTAGCTGGGACTACAGGCACCCGCCACAATGCCCGGCCATTTTTGTTTTGCAGTTCGGCCGAGGCTGGGTTTGAACCCGCCACCTTCGGCATATGGGGCTGGCACCTTACTCGCTGAGCCACAGGTGCTGCCCCTTGTTTCTATTTTTAGTAGAAACAGGGTATTGCTCTTGCTCAGGATGGTCTCGAACTCCTGAGCTCAAGCAATCAACCCGCCTTGGCCTCATAGAGTGCTAGGATTATAGGTGTGAGCCACTGCACCCGGCCATGGTGTCCATTTCTTAAAACAACAAGGAAACAACCTTGGCTCCCAGAGTCCACGTCATCCCAAACAGCCACATTTGCCTCTGAGGGCAGAGGAGAGCCAGGGTTGTCCTGAGCTGGGTCAAAATCAGGAATACATTTTCCTGGAGAAAATTCTCCTCTCTCACAACTTACAGTGAGCTCTGGAATTATGGAGGAGAAGATTTCCTCTTCTCTCACCAAGGCCTAAATTAGTCACCTATTGATGAACTACTTTAAATATTTAAGCTATGTAAATATGTAAGACATAACTTTAAATTCAGTGGCCTCCAACAGTAATCATTTATTTCTGACTCATAGTTCTGTCTGTGGATTGTGATACTCAACACTGCTGGGATTGGTTGGCCTTGGCTCTAGGCACTGAATTGGTTCAGAAATGTTCCACGTGTCTCCTCCTTATAGGATCAGTAGCTACATAGGTCATGTTTTTCTAACAGTGATGGCAGAAGCCCAAGAGGGTCAAGAGAAACATGCAATACCTCTTAAGGCCTTGGCTCAGAGCCAGCACACTAAAACTTCTGTGTACATTCGTACATTTCCTTAGGCAAAGTAAATCACATGGCAAAGCCCACAATCAATGAGGTGATGAAATAGATTCCACTCATATGTGGATCATTACAGAAGTTTTGAGATAGATAAGAATCAAGAAATGTAAAATCCAGGCCAGGTGTGGTGGCTTACACCTGTAATCCTGACACTCTGGAAAGTTAAGGTCTGTGGATTGCTTGAGCTCAGGAGTTCAAGACCAGCCTGAGCAAGAGCAAGACCCCATCTCTACTAAAAATAGAAAAACTAGCTGGGTGTCATGGTGAGCACCTGTAGTCCTAGCTACTCCGGAGGCTAAGGCAGGAGGATCACTAGAACCCAGGAGTTTGAGGTTGCTGGGAGATATGACCTCACGGCACTCAACCCAAGAGCAACAAAATAAGACTGTCTCAAAAAAAAAAGAAAAGAAAAGAAAAAAAAGAAACGTAAAATCCCCAGGGAGGCAAACAACTGAAGCCCTCCCAGCAACACCAACGAACTGAGCAAAGTGAAACTTGCACAGGTGAATCAGAAAGGACGTTGCCAACTGTATTTTCTGAAAGTGAAATAATGGACCATAATACAGCCTGGCTCAAACCTTTTGTAGTGAGACATATAAGGGTAAACAGGAAGGAAGAATTGTAAGCAACGGGCGGCTCCCCTCTGGAGGGTCCAGTTTAAGCTGTGATTACTTTTATGAAACCTTTTAAGGATGTAACCCAAATGTTCATTGACAGACAAATGGATAAACAAAATGCCATACACACACACACACACACACACTACTCAGGAATATTACTCAGCTTTTACAAAGTAATGTAATTCTGATACCTGCTACGACGTGGATAAACCTTGAAAACATGCCAAGTGTAAGAAGCAGACCAAAAAGGACAAACGCATAATAATTCTATTTATATGAAGTACCTAGAACAGGCAGACTCAAAGAGGGAAAGTAGATTAGAGGTGAACAGGGGCTGGATGGGTGGGGGTGGGGGTGGGGGAGGGGGAGAATGGGGAGTTACAGTTTAAAGGGTTCAGAGTTTTTATTTGGAAAGAAACCATTCTGTAGATGAATGGTGGTGATGATTATACAATATGAATGTACTTAAGCCACTGACTTGTACACTTAAAAATGGCTAAAATGGTAAAATTTATGCTATGCTATTTTACCATCAATTTAAAAAGAGAACATAAATAAAATGAGTTAAGATGTGTGGCAGCAAACTATGGGCTCACACATGGATTGGTCCATTTTATTCTCAAAACTATCTTGGGATAGGAGTCGTTCTCCATTCAGGAAGAGGCCGGATGCTGAAGGGGCCACTTGGAGGAATACGCGAAATAGAGAAAGGCCCACCTCTTTCTCTTCACATCCCAGTGAAAAGAGGTCAGAGTTTGCAATGGCTTTGTATTAAGGTGTACTTTAGTGCCACTTGGCCAATAATGACATGTATAAGACATCCGTTCTGCCTCTGCCAATTCTCTTAAGTGACATATGCTAACAGGCACCGGGTTGACCTACACAAACCTAGGATGTTATTACTTTAATCAGTTTCTACATGCACTAGGTAACTAGAGCCTTGAACAGTGAATGTCACCTGAGACATAATGAGTTAAACAAAAGATATTAAATTTTTTTTTTTTTTTTTTTTTTTGAGACAGAGCCTCAAGCTGTCACCCTGGATAGAGTGCCGTAGTATCACAGCTCACAGCAACCTCCAATTCCAATTCCTGGGCTCAAGCGAGTCTCCTGTCTCCACCTCCCAAGTAGCTGGAACTACAGGCGCCCGCCACAAAGCCCCGCCGTTTTTAGGTTGCAGCCGTCATTGTTGTTTGGCAGGCCCGGGCTGGATTCGAACCCGCCAGCTCAGGTGTACGTGGTTGGCACCTTAGCCTGTTGATCCACAGGCGCCAAGCCATATATTAAATTTTCTTAATTCAAAGGATTATTTTTCAGGTCACCAAGAAAGTGGCAGTCTCAAGAAAGGAAGATTGCCATTGAATTTTTCTCTTATTTCAATCCTGAGATTATTAGCAGGCATTCTAATACCTTTAGATCTCTACTATGTTGCAAAGAAAGTATCTTTGATACAGGAATAACGTCAGTGCTTGCTGTTCTCCAGATTGGTTCTGTAGATAGTTCTCTGCTTAAAGGGCTGCTATTTAATTCTAAGGCACTATAATCCAGGACAAAAATTATAATGCCACACTTAATAATAACTTCTATACCTCTCTGCCACAGCTGGCAGAAAGGAAATGGAAGAAATTCTCATGGAAAGGGGAAGAGGTAAGAAATGAGGGGAAGATTGCCTGGATTTCCCAGTAAGCTTGCACCTGTTCAGCAATCACTTGAGATGGCTCTGCTACCAGACAGCAGGGCAATCTTTCCATTATCCATCCTTTTCATAACAGACACTGATGAAACATTGAGCTAATTCCTAAATATACTGTACTGCAGGTCTGCAAATTGAATGAGTGCTTCATTATTCAGTTATACCAAGCAATCTGCCAACAGCACCTGAATAACACAATAGCCAGTGGCTATAATGAATGGATTTTGATGCTATCATATGAAAGCTTGCAATAGATTTTATTTAGTATACTATATAAAAGAGTGCCTTTCCCCATTAGAGAGAGGTGATAGTGCTAGTGTCTTAATGCACTGCCAAATGCTCTCTGCTTTCCTTACCTTTTATCTCTGCCCTGCTTTCCTACTCAGAATGGAGCATGTAACCTCAGGAGATCTGGAGTTTCCTCTCTATAACAGCAAACAACAAATTCAAGATATTTACATAACTATATTCAATATTACAGTTTAACTCTAAATGTCTAACTTCTTCTGCTATGATAGAAGTTATGTGTATAAAGGAGGATAGGATCATAACAATATTTCTTGACTGTTAATTATGTTAGATACTATTCTAAGGGCTTTAAAGCTATTATGTCACTAAACTCTCACAATACCCTTTTAAGGTAGTTACTACTCTGATCCTCATGGTACAAACAAAGTAAGGTACAAAGAGGTTAGATAACTGGCCACAGAACTACTAAGCAGGACAGCGGGAATTCAAATCCAGGCAGTCAGGCCGCAGAACCCTGCTCTAAGCTCTACACGATACTACCTATATCAAAGGAGAAGAAATGTTGGTATTCTGTGGCTCTCCTACCCTGTCTGGGTCCCCACAAAGCACAGCTTTATCCAGCGGAAAGATTCTCAACGCAATCATCATTCTCATTACCAACACAAGTCAGCACTTTAAAATTAAAAACACGTAATATATATAGTAAACTCATGAAGGGCAAGGGAAATCCATGACTACATCAGGAACTGTGTGGTCATCTATCTAAACATGGCTATCCGTTCCGGATATTACCTGAAATTGAGGGAAAACTCTGAAAAAGGAACTATGGTATTTGTTTATTTATTTTTTTAACTTAACGGGTTCATGAAATTTTTAAAATTCTGACTTCTAGTTAACACTTTCAAACCAAGCATGAATATGAAAAATATCTAGTTGATTTCTTCCATAGTCAGTAAATCATTTGATTCACCGAAAATGGAGAAAGAATAAACGATAAATAACTTAGTACTTTTAACCATTAAACAGAGACTAACTATACTTCAACACATACATAAATTTCTAGTAGGCTATATTTCTATAAGACTTCAAAATTCCCAATAATAAAGTCTTTGAATTCATGCTACTCAAATTCAGATTTTAATCCACATGATTCTGTTATGGTATTACATCTATCTAGGGCGCCAGCCACATACACCGAGGCTGATGGGTTCAAATCCGGCCCAGGCCTGCCGAACAACAATGACAACTACAACAACAAAAATAGCTGAACGGTGACAGGTGCCTGTAGTTCCAGCTGCTTGGGAGGCTGAAGCAAGAGAATCGCTTAAACCCAAGAGTTTGAGGTTGCTGTGAGCTGTGATGACACAACTGTCTACCTAGGGCGACAGAGTGAGATTCTGTCTCAAAATTAAAAAAAAAAAAAAAGACACTCCTGATTGTCTTCCTAACTGCTGCTTCACCTCATTTTTCATGTTAACATAACCCCCTTTATGTTCAGATATTGGCCAACTATGTTTCAGGAGCCATTCTCCAACCTGGAGGAGTGAACATTTTCTACTGTAGGCCAATCATGTCAGTTCTATTCTCCTACCAGTCACTGCATTAGTAATAGACATGGAAGGCAACCCTTACCAATGGGAAGTAAAATGACAAAGAGCTGGGTAGTGGGCCTTCTAGCAAGGAGTAAGATAGGACACACTTTTTCCTGTCTTTGGATAATATCTTAAGATCATGATGCCTGACAATGTTTCAGACATTTTGTTAACTATGAGGAGAAAGTAATTGGTAAATAACTCTTCTGGTTGTATGTTCTCCAGCAAGTTACTTACTCCCCTCTTCATGCCTCCGTAATAGATAGCTACACCTGTGTCACGTCTTCATGGTGGGAAGTTTTCTTCCTGCTCCTTGAGGTTGGGGCTGGTCACGTGACTTGTTTCGGCTAATGGGATGTCAGCAAACATGAGAAGAGAAAAAGCTCCACAGTACTTCCATGGTTTGCTTTGGTATTTTTTTTGTTCTCTCTGCATGAGCAGATCACACCCCAGGTAGCTGCTTTCCCATCCCCCTGAGTACCAGAACGAACACGTATAAAGTAGATCTAAACTTAGTTCACACCCTAAAATGCAGCCACGTCTGCCAGTTCATGGCCCTATAACCCAAAGCAGAGTGCCCCGAGCTGCCCTGCAGACCTGCTGTAAGTACTTACTGTTATGTACCAATGAATTTTGGGTGGTTTATTATAGAGTACTGCTATGGCAATAGCTTGCTGATATACCAGCAAAAGCATCTTAACTGTTGCAGATACTAAATAATCATATAATTAAATATAATTCTCCCTCACAAGATTACAAGGTCCAAAGGGCAGAAACTGTGCCTATTTTTGCTCTTCATTATATCCCAGTACTTAGCCTATTAGATTACATAATATATGCTTATTGATTTAATATTATTAATTAGAAGACTGAAATAATATACATGAAAAATGTTAAAATCAGATGATAGAATAAGTAATACTTGTATCTTGAGTCTTTTTATAATTTTATATTATAATAATACAGTACCTTTCTGTATTGTAATAATGCTTTTGTATAATAAACAGGAATTGCTTTTATAATCAGGAATAAAAGTCTAAAAAAAGCTATTTCCACTATGAAAAATTATACATAATTGTCTGGAAAGAAATACTCTCATGGGTCAAACAAGAAGTCATTTGCATTTGCTAAATATACGTATAGCTCCAAATTCAGGAGACTGTAAATTCACACAATGGAGATGAATATTTAGGTGTGAGGATAGTAAATAAGGCCTCGATTAGCACCAAGATTTAAGACCTGGCTGAGACACATTGGGCTTTGCTTTCTTTTGCTTTGCTTCACTTCACCTCCTAGGATCAGAGATAAGTGTGCACAGTAAGCCAAGAAAAGGCAGAAAAGGGTGGCACCTGTGGCTCAGTGAGTAGGGCGCTGGCCCCATGTACTGAGGGTGACGGGTTCAAACCTGGCCCCGGCCGAACTGGGACAAAAAAAGTAGCTGGGCATTGTGGTGGGCGCCTATGGTCCCAGTTACCCGGGAGGCTGAGACAAGAGAATCGCCTAAGCCCAGGAGTTGGAGGTTGCTGTGAGCTGTGAAACTACAGCACTCTACCAAGATTCTTTCTCTAAAAAAACAATGAGAGAAACAAAGAAACAAAGAAAGAAAAGGCAGAAGAATTTAGGGAGACCATATTAAATGGAAATGCTAGTAAGCTACTTGTTAGTAATGAACTCGCTTTCTCAAACTCATTTTACAAATTTTAAGTTTCTGAGGCTATCTCTTCGGCCACATTTCTTTGCCTTCTATCTGATTCCACTCCCCAATTTCCTGCTTGCTGACCTCACCCTATTTTCTTTTCTGGTGGGGCAGGCAGACAAGAGTCTCACTCTGTCACCCTCACTATGTCACACATAGCTTATAGAAACCTGCAACTCTTAGGTTCAAGTGATCCTCCTGTCTCAGCCTCCCCAGTAGCAGGGACTACAGGTGCCCACCACAACATCCAGCTAGTTTTTCTATTTTTAGTAGAGATGGGGGTCTTGCTCTTGCTCAGGCTAGTCTTGAACTCCTGAGCTCAAGCAATTCACCTGCCTCGGCCTCCCAGAGTGCTAGAATTACAGGCATGAGCCACCACACCCAGCCTTCCCATCTTCTAAGGGAAGGACTTTTTCTCTTCTCAGGGTCTTTCAGGTCCCAGGGCCCGACTTCACTTGGTTCCTTTGATGCCTGGATCTCGGGATTCAAGAATTCAGCAAATCAAAAGCAAGAAACCAGATCACAAACATCCACGTAGATCATTCTTAAAGCTATAGCATTGAACGAAAACTAAAGACTAAGAAAAAATAGGTTTATTATAGAAGTTTATTTAAATGTACACATTCCCATGTATCTCTTAGGTTACTTATATATACAAGGACATGTATTAAATTTTTGAGAGGGTGCTTAACCGGAGGGAAGGAGTGTGAGCATAGAGAATAAATGGTAGAAGAAAAGGAGAACAAACTGAGAGTGTGCATTTATAAGGACAGAAAACAAATCTCACTCCAAATATTTTCAGTGAAGGGGTGTTAACGTAGGACTACTTACAGTGGTATGGGAAGAATGGAGGTAAAAAATGAAAAACAGGAAGGTGTTATCAGTTTTCTATCACTACTATAACAAAATTTCCACAAATTTAGGGGCTTAAAACAACAAATTTAGTATGCTACAATTCACAAGGTGTGGTAGTTAATTCTATGTGTCAAATTAACTGGGTGAAGAGAACCCCAAGGAGCAGATAAAACAATATTTCTGATTTTCTCTGTGAGGGTGTTTCTGGAAGGGATTAGCATTTCAATCAGTTGACTGAGTGAAGAAGATTCACAATATTCACCAATGAGGTGGGCATCATCCAATTTGTTGGAGGCCCAGATAAAACAAAAATGCAGAAGGGTGAATTCTCTCTTCTTGACCTGGGATATTCCTCTCCTGCCCTCAAACATTGGAGTTCCTGGTTCTCAGACCTTCAGACTAGAGGACTTTAACATCAGCCAACCCCCAGGTTCTCAGGCCTTTCTGGGTCTCTAGCTTGTAGAGAGCAGGTTATGAGACTTTCTAGGACCCCATAATTGCATGAGTCTATTCCCATAATAAATCTCCTCATAGATGGATGGATGAATGGATGGATGGATGGATGGATGGATGGATGGATGGATGGATGGATGGATGGATGGATAGATAGATAGATATGTAGATAGGTAATCTATCTACATAGACAGATGATTGAGAGATCCTTTTGGTTCTGTTTCTTTGGAGGACTTAACTAATACAGTAGGTCAAAAGTCTGCCGTTCTCTCTCATTGGGCTAAAACAAGATATTGAGAGGGCTGCATTCCTTCCAAAGTCATCAAAGGAGAATTTGTTCCCTTGCCTTTTCCAGCTTAGAGGTTGTCCACATTCCCTGGCTCGCAGCCCCTTCCTCTATCTTTAAAGCCAGCGAATTTACTCTCTCTCGGACCTGGCTCCATTGTCACATCTCTTCCTAACCACAGCTGGGAAAGGTTCCTTGCTTCTAATGACCATTATTAGATTGGGCCCACTCAATCCCTGGGAGATTGGAGAGGAAGCATTTCTTATTTTTGTTTATTAAAATGAACAATGAACAAGGAAAAAGTTGGACTGAGATAAGTCAGTATGCAAGCTACACCACATTTGCTCATGTCTTCCTTTGTTCCTCACATTGTTGCACAGAGGAGTAGAAATCGAGAAAACAAAGGAAGGTGAAGAGGTAAGGAAACATTCAGGAAACAGAATAAATACATAGCAAGAATATAAGCAGGTCAACATATTTGTGGGGGGCTTTTTGGAAACAACTCTTTTCCAAAGTTGCTCAAGTATTAAAAATTCTCCTTAGCCATGTCAGTCTGTGCTTTCAACTAAGTGCTGAGAGTCCTTGTATACAGAACTGCTAATTTAACTCTGAGTTGGATTCTATTATGAATCTGTCTCAGAGGCATTGCTTCTAAGACCATCATTACTCCCTGTTCTCTGATTTTCTTAATTTTAGAGGACACTTGCCCCCCCCTTTGATGTCCACTTTACTTAACATTCAGTATACAAACTCCAGCTTCAGCACAGTTCCTGTCTGATTTTGAAGCTCTGAAAAATTCCATCATGGCTGGTCACAAAGCAAAATTTGACAGATGCTGCCAATGGAAAGCAGAAGCCCTTCCTATTGTATGCAGGCTGCAGGTCTAAGGCCACCCTCAAAGCTCCTCTAGCTTCATGCAGATTCTGAGTGTTTGGAACTGTTCCCACACACAGGACAGTGACTGAGAGGGCCACTCAGCCTGTAACATCTGATCCTGAGATACACATCTGAGACATACATCGAAACAGTCGCAGGGAGCAGGGAACAGACAGGGCAGCCACTTTGCAGACCGAAATCTAAAATAAAACAGACCCACCAACCAGAAGACCTTAGTTCCAGTTCAGCCTTAGACAAATTTCAGGCAAGCTTATAATTAGTAAATGGTTTATTGGTTTGTAGCAGTGTGTCTGGCATTCAGCCCACAGAGCAGATCACATTTATTTTGATTGAGAATTTACTATGTGCCAGGCCCTGTAAAAAGTCTATTTTAATCCTTCTCAATAAACATGATGACATTTTTATTTGCTCCTCTTTAAAGATGAGGGAGAATTTGAGAGTTTCAGTAATTCATTAACACAGCTAACTGATGGAGGCAGGACCCTCAGATCTCCCTGCTGGAGGATTTAACCATCACAGCAAGTGTAATCCAGGTGACCTTGGGCAAGATTCCTCTTGAACTTTTAGTGGGAAAAAAATAAGCAACAAAGAATGAAAAATCCATTGACTAATTACTTTGCTCACATAAACAACAAAAGACTAACATCCCACAATGACTTTAAGACAGTCTTAGTCTGTTGACTAGGCTAGAGTCCAGTGGAGTTACCATAATTGACTGCAGCATCAAACTCCTGGGCTTCATCCAGTAATCCTACCTCAGCCTTCATCCAAGTAATCCTACCTCAGCCTCCCAAGTAACTGCGACTACAGGCTCACACCATCACACGTGGGTAACTTTTTAAATTTTTATAGCAATGAGATCTTGCTATATTGCCCAAGCTAGTCTCAAACTCCTGGCCACAAGCAATCTTTGCATTTCAGCCTCTCAAGAGTGAGAACCACTTTGCCTAGCTTCAAGTAAAGAATTGTTAAAGTTTTACCTACAATGGAAAAATTGAGTTAACTTGCCACAGAAATGGCACTAGCCATGGAGGGATTGTTAGAAATTTATTTTTAACAGCTACATTAAGGTATAAAATAATATAAAATTCACTCACATAAATGTACAATTTGATGGGTTTTAGTAAATCTACAGAGTTCTACAACCATCATCACCACTATCTAATTCTACAACACTTTTATCACCCTCAAGAGTCCTTTGCCAATTTGTCACCTTCCATTCCCCACTCGACCCCCAGCTCCTAGCAACCACTATTCTGTTTTCATCTCTATCTATCTGTTTTCATTTGCCTGTCCTGGATATTTCACATAAATGAGATCATACAACACGTGGTCTTTTACATCTAACTTCTTTTGCATAAAGTAATGTTTTTGAAGTTCAGCCGTTGTGGAACACATACTGGTATCTCATTCCTCTCAATTGCCCAATAGTGTTGTATTGTTTGGATATGCCACATTTTTTTCATCTGTTCACTAGTTGATGGACATTTAGATTGTTTCTACTTTTTAACAATTATAAATAATGCTGCTGTGAACATAGACACAAGTTTTTGTGTAATGGTTTCAATTTCCTTAGGTCAGATAAACAGAAGTGGAATTGTTGGGTCACATGGTAACTTCATGTTTAACTTCTTTTTATTTATAGATATATGTATGCATTTTTTTTCTTTTGGAGAGATGGAGTCTCGCTCTTGCTCAGGTTGGTCTTGAACTCCTGAGCTCAAGGAATTCACCCACATCAGCCTCCTAGAGTACTAGGATTACAGGCTTGAACTGAACCACAGCTCCCAGCCTATGTTTAACTTTTTAAGAAACTGCTAACCTGTTTTCCAAAGTGGCTGCACCATTTTGTATTCTGACAATCAAAGGTTGAGGGCTTCAGTTTCTCAACATCCTTGCCAAGACTTACCACTGTCTGTCTTTTGATCATAGCTATCCTGGTGGGTGTGAAGTAGTACCTCATTGTGGTTTCCCTGATGGCTAATATATTGAGCATGCTTATTGTTCATTAATATAATTTCTTTGGGAAAATGTCTATTCAGGGCCACTGTTCATTTTTAAATTAGTTTTTTTATTATTAAGTTGTAAAATTATTTTATATATTCTAGATAAAAGTTCTTTATTAAATATGACTTGAAAATATTATCCCAGACTATGGCTTTTCTTTGTACTTTTTTTTGTTTGTTTTGAGACAGATTTTCACCCTGTCACCCAAGGTAGAGTGCAATGGCATCATAGCTCACAGCAACCTCAAACTCTTGGGTTTAAGGGATCTTCTTGCCTCAGCCTCCTGAGTAGCTGGGACAACAGGCGCCCAACAACACCAGGTTATTTTTAGAGATGAGATCTCACTGTTGCTCAGGCTGATCTCAAACTCCTAAGTTCAGGCAATCCACCTACCTCAGTCTCCCAGAGTGCTAGGATTATATATAGGCGTGAGCCACTGCACCCAGTCCTCTTTTCCCTTTCTTAATGATATGTTTTCAAGCACAAAGGTTTTAATTTTGAGTAAGTCTGGTTTATAATTTCTTTTCTTCTATTGCTTATTATTTTAGTGTCATACCCAAGGTCACGAAGATTTACTTTTATGGCGGGACACAGTGGCTCACACTTGTAATCCTAGCACTCTGGGAGGCTGAGGCAGGTGGCTTGCTTGAGCTCAGAAGTTCCAGACCAGCCTGAGCAAGAGCAAGACCCCATATCTACTAAAAATAGAAAAACTAGCCAGGCATAGAGGTACACGTCTATAATCCCAGCTATTTGGGAGGCTGAGGCAAGAGGATTGCTCCAGCCTAGGAGTTTGAGGTTCCTCTAAGCTATGATGCCATGGGCACTCTACCCAGGGCGACAGAGACTGCCTAAAAAAAAATAAAAATAAATAGATAAATAAATAAAAGATTTACTTTTATGTTTTCTTCTAAGAGATTTATCATTTTAGCTGTTACATTTAGGTCTATGATTCATTTTGAGTTGATTTTTGTGTATGGTGTGAGTGCCTAAATTCACCCTTTGCATGTGTGGCTATCTACTTTCCCCAGGACAGTTCCTTTGAACTATATGTCACCTCTATTCCTCTGTATTTGTAATGAGTTATGAAATCAAAGAAGAAAGTAATTGTTCTCTGATTTTTTTCCCAAGACTATTTTGGCTATTCTGGGTCCTTTTTGTTTCCATATAAATTTTAGGGTCAGCTTGTCAATTTCTGCAAAACATAAAATCAAAAAAAAAAAAAAAAACCCAGGATGCTGGAATTGTGATGGGGATTGCATTATATTTATAAGTCAGTTTAGGGAGAATTTCTGCCTTAATAATTAAGTCTCACTTTCAGCAGAGATGCCATCCTCTAGTAATTCACCAAAATGATGAACACAAAGGGGAAAAAGAGAGGCACCTGACATGTTCTCTAGGCCTTTTAGAAAACATGGAGTTATTCCTTTGGACACATACATGTGAATCTACAAGAAAGGTGACACTGTAGACATTGTAGACATCAAGGGAATGAAGGGAATGGGCACTGTTCAAATGGCATGCCACACAGATGTCACCATAGCAAAACTGGAAGAGTCTAAAGCAGTGGTTCTCAACCTGTGGGTCACGACCCACAGGAACTGTATTCAAGGGCCGCGGCATTAGGAAGGTTGAGAACCACTGGTCTAGAGTGTTACCCAGCATGCTGTTGGCATTGCCATAAACAAATGAGTTAAGGGCAAGATTCTTGCCAAGAGGACTAATGTTCGTATTAAGCATATTAAGCATTCTAAGAGCTGGGATAGCTTCCTAAAAATGCATGAAGAAAAATGATCAGAAAAAGAAGGAAGCCAGAGAGAAGGTACCTGGATTCAACTGAAGCCCCAGCCTACTCCACCCAGAGAAGCTCGATCTGTGACAACCAATGGAAAGAAGCCTAAGCTGCTGAAATCTACTCCCTATGAAGTCCTGGTGAAATCGACCTACAGCATAGCACACAGGAAAACTAGCTGAAAGGAAGCATGAGGTGCTGGAATGTATTCCCTATGAATTCATGGCATAATAGGCATAGAAAGCTTTGTGACAGCCAATGGAGAAGACCCTGAGCTGTTTATCGCAGCTCAATTTACAATGGCCAAAATGAGGAAACAACAAAATGATAAACCTGGTTGGTTCACCAACCCAGGAATAGATTAACAAGCTATGGTATATGTATACCATGGAATACTATTTGATCATTAAAAAAGATAGAGACTTTACATCTTTTGTATTAACCTGGATGGAGGTGGAACACAACCTTCTTAGTAAAGTATCACAAGAATGGAGAAGCAAGAATCCAGTGTACTCAATTCTAATATGAACCCAGTAGATGATCTAATACATACCCACTTAAGAGGAAAACTCAAATCAATTCAAAGAGGGGGGGCAGGGGAATGGAGGGAGAAGCAGGGAGAGGTGAGAAGGGAGGGGGGTGGGTGTGCTACAACTTAATGGGCACAATGTTAGTGTGTATGGCACACCTCTTGGGGGCGGGACACAATTATACGAGGGGCTTTGCTTAACAAAGGCATACACTATAACCTAATTGATTATACCCTCCATTAACCTGAAATAATAAAATAATAATAATAATGACATTATTAAAGTCTCCCAATTCATAAACATGCAATGTATTTCCACTTTTTTTTTTTTTTTGAGACAGCATCTCACTATGTTGCCCTCTGTAGAGTGAGTGACATCAAAGATCATGGCAACTTCGAACTCTTGGGCTTCAGAGATTCTCTTGCTTCAGACTCCCAAGCAGCTGGGACTACAGGCGCCTGCCACAAAGCCCTGCTATTTTTTTGTTATTGTTGTTGTTGTCATTGTTGTGTAGCTGGTCCAGGCTGGGTTCGAACTCACCAGCTTTGGTGTATGTGGCCAGCACCCTACCTACTGAGGGTACAGGCACCACCTATTTCCACTTATTTAGACACTCAAGTTTCTGTCAGCATTGTTTTAGAGTTTTTAGTGTGGAAATCTTCTTTCATTAAATTTACTTCTAGGTATTTTCTTCTTTTTGATGCTATTATGAATGGAATTTTAGTCTTTGGATTGTTTATTACTAGTAAATAAAAATGCACTTGATTTTTATGTGATCTAGTATACCCTGTGACCTTGCTGAAGTTGCTTGTTAGTTCTAGTGCTAGTTTTTGTGGCTGTCTTAGAATTTTCTATAGCCCGGATCATGCCATCTGTGAATAAAGAATTTTACTTCTGCCTTTTCAACCTGGACGCCTTTTATTTCTTTTTCTTGCCTTATTTCACTAAGACTTCAAGTATGATCTTAAATAGGAGTGGTGAGAGAAGATGTACTTGTCTTGTTCCCAGCCTTCAGGGGAAAGCTCTCAGTCTTGCACTATTAAGTATGATGTTAGCTATAGGGTGTTCATGCATCTCCTTTATCTGGCTGAGGAACTTTGCTTTTATTTCAGTTGAGTGAGAGGTTTTTTTGGGGGGGGTCATAAATGGGTGTTGGATTTTGTCAAATGCATTTTCTGCATCTATTCCAATGATCCTGCAATTAGAAATTTTATTTCTTTTTCTTTTCAAGTAAAAATAGAAGGTAATTGTGCACTGTTTCTACTGCAACATTTGTAAGAAGAATTTATGCTGCTAAATTTGCAAATAAGGTTCACTGCTTATGAGATGGAGGAACTACCAAAATTTGTTAATTTATTCATGCTGGTTTCCCTATTGAAAAGCTATTTAACAGATATGCAAAAATGTGCCACTCAGTAAATCTTTTCAACAAACATATGTATGGTCTCATACTGCTTCACATGAAACATGGTCCTCTAGGACACACAGCAGTTCCTAGAATTTGAGGACACATATGAATTCTAGGGTTAAACTGAAATTTCTAACCATGTAGCCACTCTCTGGAAATGTTTAGGCCCACATAACTTTAAAAAGTACATTATATTTTTCTTTTATTATTATTAAAACCTTCTTTTTATTTTATTTATTTATTTATTTTGAGACAGAGCCTCAAGTTATCACCCTGGGTTGAGTGCCATGACATAACAGCTCACAGCAACCTCCAACTCCTGGGCTCAAGCGAGTCTCTTGCCTCAGCCTCCCAAGTAGCTGGGACTACAGGCGCCTGCCACAATGCCCAGCTATTTTTTGGTTGTAGCTGTCGTTGTTTGGCGGGCCCAGGCTGGATTGAAACCCGCCAGCTGTGGTGTATGTGGCTGGTGCCTTAGCCGCTTGAGCTACAGGCACCAAGCCCTAAAAAATACATTATATTTCATAAAAATAATAGCAACGATGAGAATTAGCAGGCATGCAGTTATTCAACAAATATTTAGTGATCACCTACTATGAAGCAAGTACTGTGAGATGAGCTGAAAATACAATGGTAGCAAAATAAAAACAAGCTTACATACTAATGAAGGAGGGAAATACCAAAAAATTGTACAAATAACTGTATTTATATTAACATATGGTAAGTCCTATACCTTTATAGGTACAGGGTACTATGTGAAAGAATATTTGAGGGGAGACCAACCTAGTCTGGAGAGATCAAGCAAATACTCCCTGGAGTTAAGGCAAAATCTAAAATATAAGGAGTATGTCGTGCAATACTCTTCCTTTTGCATTTGTTAGCCTTCACTCTTCCAATACCTTCTTTGCTCCTAGCTAAAATGCGTAAGCCACGAGATACAAGGAGTATGGTTCTTTCACGGAACAAGAACTCAGAAAGTCAATATGGCTGAAGTTTTTAAGGCTGAGTTCTAAGGAATCTAGTGCGTGAAGATAAGAAGGAAAAGGAAGAGTCACGTAACATATCCAAGGAGGAGGGGCCAAGGAGAACATGGTGTTGTACAAGCCAATGAAGTAGAATATTTCAGGAAGGATGAACGATATGACTGCATTGAATACTGCTAAGAGATTACGATCGGGTTGAAAGTATTCATTGCGTTTAGTAATGTGGAGGACATCACTGACCTTAGCAAAAGCAATCTCAGTAGATGGTAATCAGGTAAAATGCCAGAGTGGAGTGAATGGAAGAGTAAATTAATCAGTACACACTAGTTATTAGTGTGTAAAAAATCAACTTCAAAATTTCAGGGATTTAACACACAAAACCCTTATGTAATGTACACTATGTAGATCAGCAGGGATTTCTGCTATAGCCAGTGGGTTACTTAAGGTTACTATGGCAGGAGAAGAAAGCATGGAGACCCAAGTAGTCACTCTTAGACTATGCACATGGTCCATACTGCAAAGGAGTCAGAAAAATGAAGAGTTTCACCTGCTGAGGAAAAGAAGAACCAGATACTGGTAATCTCTAATAACATCTATGACCAAAAAATAAATAGGATATAAAGAAACAGAAGCAGAGCGGTGCCTGTGGCTCAATGGGTAGGGTGCTGGCCCCATATACCGAGAGTTCAAAGCCGGCCCCAGCCAAACCGAAAATAAACAAACAAAAAACATAGTCAGGCGTTGTGGCAGGTGCCTGGAGTCCCAGCTACTTGGGAGGCGAAGGTAAGAGAATCACCTAAGCCCAGGAGTTGGAGGTTTCTGTGAGCTGTGACGCCATAGCACTCTACCGAGGGTAACAAAATAAGGAAAGAGGAGAGGAGAGGAAAGGAAAGGAGAGGGGAGGGGAGGGGAGGGGAGGGGAGGGGAGGGAAGGGAAGGGAAGGGAAGGGAAGGGAAGGGAAGGGAAGGGAAGGGAAGGGAAGGGAAGGAAAGGAAAGGAAAGGAAAGGAAAGGAAAATTATAATACAAATCTTCAGTTAGATCTGTTC
>CAUYON010201642.1:0-13714 GCA_963573935.1 Arctocebus calabarensis | reverse complement strand
CCCTGGGTAGAGTGCTGTGGCATCACAGCTCATAGCAACCTCCAATTCCTGGGCTCAAGCGAGTCTCTTGCCTCCGCCTCCCAAGCAGCTGGGACTACAGGCGCCCGCCACAACGCCTGGCCATTTTTTGGTTGCAGCCACCATTGTTGTTTGGCGGGCCGGGCTGGATTCGAACCCGCGAGCTCAGCCCATTGAGCCACAGGCGCCAAGCCAGTAATGTTATTACATGTCAAACAGATTCTGCCTCCTAAGTTACAAGGTTACACACTATCTCCTTGTCTTAAAGAGGCTAGATCTTCAAAACATTTTTATTCTAGACTAAATTTATAGTTAGTTAACACTTCACTGTGTGCACAGAGTGCCCTGGGTCCCTGATTGGTATTGTGGAGTCCAGTTCCCCTACTGATTTATGACAGTAGCCTTGGAAGTGAATAAACCATCTCCAGATGTGGGCACGTAGGCTCATCCGGCCTTGTGAGGGCCTGACCAGCAATGCGCTGCATGAAATGGCCGTGCAAGTTCACAGCGGCTGGCAACAGAGATGTGTATTCAGAACCTTTGTGCCTTCACCTCTAAAATGGAGAAGAATCTCTTACTTCACAGGGACACAAGGGGATTAAAGGAGGTGAGGGAAGAAAGCATCTTGGAATGAAGAAGCACCATTCAATTTCAAGAGCTGCTCACCTTTCTACGCTGACCATGCTTTATTATTGTAAAAAGAGAAAGTTACATCCGGTAGTTAGTACATGCACAGCTTGGAGGTCCACACCAGGTAGTAAAGGGATATAGAAAGATGACAAGCCCCGATGTCAGAAGATTACCACGGGGTAAGAAAGAAGATGAGATAGAAGAGAATGGATGGGGCTCTGACTATATTGGTAAAGCCTCCGAAGCTAGGAGGCGGGTACACAAGTAATGTGATTTTTCAATTGTTTTTTAGAGACAGGGTCTCTCTCTGTCACCCAGGCTGGAGTGCAATTGCGTGATCATAGCTCACTGCGGCCTAGAACTCCTGAACTCAAGTGATCCTCCTACCTCAGCCTCCTGAATGGCAGGGGCTACAGGCACTCATCACCACATCCAGCTAATTTTTTTTTTTTTTTTTTGAGACAGAATCTCACTTTGTTGCCATTGGTAGAGTGCTGTGGCATCACTCACCCTCCCCAAGTAGCTGGGACTTCAGGCACCCAGCGTAAGGACCTTCCAAAGTACTAGGATTCCAGACATGAACCACCATGGCTGGGCCCTGACTAATTTATTTATTTATTCATTCATTTATTTGTTTGTAGAGATGGGGACTCACTTTATTCTCAGGCTCTCTCAAACTCCCTGGCTGTAAGTAATGCCCCAGCCTTGGCCTCCCAAAGGGCTAGGATTACAGGCATAAGATACCATGCCTAGCCATGAGTATTTTTTAAGCTATAATTTATGCCTTTGTGTGTGTGTCTTGAATATTTTATATTAGTTTTTACAACAAATTTGATGCTGGGTACAAAGGTTTGTGAACAAGGATGCTCACTGCAGAGTTACTTGTAGAATTCAAAATATTTCAGGCCATCTGAGTGACCAACAACAGAAAATTGGTCGAATAACTTATGAGCCAGTAAGAAATAAAAAACGAAGTAATATTGTTAATATTACTATTACCATCTTGTGAACCTTCAGTCACCCACTTTCTCTGAGCTAGATGCTACATCTACCCATTTTGGGTGGAAAATGAAAATTGATGCCCACAGAAAAAACAAAAGCCACCTGATCTCAATGATACGTAGATGCTGAAATGTGGAACTCAGCTGTTTGGGAGGGTAGAATGAGGGTTGCAGGAGGCTGAGGAGTGAGACACCGGCAGATGGTGGTGAAAGGGTACAAGGTCTCAGTTACACTGGAGGAAGACAATTTTTGAGATCCATTGCACAGCACAGTTAACAATATGGTTAACAGCAACATATTGGAGATTTCAGAACTGGTAAGAGAGCAAATTTCAAATGCTGTCATCACGAAAAAAAATAGCAAGCATATGAAGGGCGCCGCCTATGGCTCAGTGGGTAGGGCGCTGGCCCCCTATACCAAGGGTGGTGGGTTCAAACCCGACCCCAGCCAAACTGCAACAAAAAAATAGCCGGGCGTTGTGGTGGGTGCCTGTAGTCCCAGCTACTCAGGAGGCTGAGACAAGAGGATTGCCTAAGCCCAAGAGTTGGAGGTTGCTGTGAGCTGTGATGCCATGGCACTCTACCAAGGGAAACATAGTGAGACTCTGTCTCAAAAAAAAAAAAATAGGGGCGCCGCCTGTAGCTCAATGGGGTAGGGCGCCGGCCCCATATGCCGGAGGTGGGCAGGTGGCAGGTTCAAACCCAGTCCTCGCCATAAAACCACACACACACAAAAAATAATATAAAAAATAAAAGGAAACATACCGAGTGGTGTTGTGACACTGGAAGAAGTTAAAAGTTGCCTAAGAAGAGTATGTCTAAATAAATGGGTTGCTTTTTAGTGGTGGGGGAAGGGGCCAAATCAAAAAGTTTATTTCCTTTGTTACTTCACAGTTCCAAAACAATTTTTAAAAACCTATGGGGGGAAAATAGCCTTTAAAACTGTTGGAAAGGGATCGGGGCTTGGTGCCCATAGTTCAGTGGCTAGGGCTCCAGCACATACACTGGAGCTGGCAGGTTTAAACCCAGACTCGGCCTGCCAAACAATGACAACTACAACCAAAAAATAGCTGAGTGTTGTGGCGGGCACCTGTAGTCCCAGCTACTTGGGAGGCTGAGGCAAGAAAATTGCTTAAGCCCAAGAGTTTGAGGTTGCTGTGAGCTGTGACACAACAGCACTCTACCCAGGGTGACATAGTGAAACTTTATCTCAAAAAAGAAAGAAAGAAAAAGAAAAGCCAAAGTCAAATTCAAGTTCAAGAACTGTCTTCCTTTTTACAACCAGTAAGTGCTAGAACAGTTGAGTCTACTTTATCCAACAAATTATTACCTAGACTTCTGCATTTATTCTGCATTGGGGGTGGGGGGAGCGATATTTTGTCATTTGTCAATGCTTCTCTGAAACAAAATAGAGGAAATTGAGCAAGGACCGGAAATTAACCATTCAACTTGTTAGCTATTCTAAAAAAAAAAGTTGAAGAAGGATGAAGTCTTCAGCCAAAATAAGGTACAAGAGCTTGTCTGTACAATTCAATTATGCAGGCTTTTCCTGCCCACAGTTAGTCTGGATAATCAAATACTGAGTGACCCAGAAAGAATGAGGGACGGTGGAGGACTTTCCAGTGGGCTTAGGTGCTCCTGAGGTTTAATCCTGCTGGCTGACACTCAGTAATGGCCTCATCACGGAAAAATCGAAGAGAGCAATTAGTGGCCCTCAACAAACCTTGAAAGTTTGTGTTTACATTGGATTAAATTTATGAAAGGAAAAATTGGGTTTTCCTGTTCTTTTGCAATTTAAGAATTTGGAGGGACAATACTTAAACTGCCGGCATCTTCAGAGTCAATTGTCTCGAATCATGTTGCCAAAGACCAATTTTATTTGGTGAAAAGCAAAATAAGAGTCTACTGGTTTAGCCTGAACCACAAATTAACTTGCAAACGACATATTCTCACTCTTCCCACCTAAATAAAATACCTGTTCTTTTTTTTTTTTTTTTTGCAATTTTTGGCCGGGGCTGAGTTTGAACCCGCCGCCTCCAGCATATAGGGTCAGCGCCCTATTCCTTTGAGCCACAGGCACACCCTAAAATAGCTTCTCTTTAAACATCCTGAATTTCTAGGAGCTGGAAACTAACATATAGGACTTACTTTTAAGTACAGCAGCCATTTAACCAAGGCCTTTTGCCACTTTAGTCAAAAACTCTTTGGCTGGGATTCAATAGAGCAGAGTTTGATTAAAAAAAAAAAGTCAATCCGTTTATGGAAAGTTATAGTGAGATTTCATTTTATGTAAGATTATTTTAGGTTCATTCTGTGAATGTGCCATATTTTTGCAGAAAACTAAGAATGATAGGGCTTTATATGCACAATCTCATATCCTCACAACACAAAAAGGCAAGTACTATTTTTATTCTTACGGCACAGAGAGGTTAAGTAATTTGCCCAAAGTCTCAAAGCTGGTGTTAGAGCCAAGATTTTCTCCAGAGCTGCCACTAAAAAGTTGTGGGTTTTTTTGTTTTTTTTTTTTTTTTATCTCTAGGAGATTACAGAGATTATCAGCTGCAAGAAAAAATTAAATGATGGCATTAGGACTTGCCATCATTTAATGAAGGTGACAGTTCTAATAATTGACATAATGAGAAAATGAAGGTGACAGTTCTAATACTTGACATAATGCTTTTATCAAAAGCCTGTAGGTACTTTTAATCTTTTAGTGACAGGGTCTTACTCTGTGACCCAGGCTGGGGTACAGTATCACAATCAGGTCATGCAGCCTTGAACTCCTGGCTCAAGTGATCCCCCTGCCACAGCCCCCTGATTAGCTGGGGCCACAGGCATGTGCCACCACGCCTGGCTAATTTTTCTTATTTGTGGTAGAGACAGGATCTTGCTATATTACCTAGCCTGGTGTTGAACTCCTGGGCTCAAGTTATCCTCCAACCTTGGCCTCCCAAAGTGATGAATCAGTGAGATTAATTCTGAACTTGATAGAATATATTTAAGCACTTAACAGAGAATTCTGGCTTTGCAAAGATGTGACTCAAATTTCTGATTGTTCTACCAGGAGATACTCCATTGAGGTAAAGAAGAGAAAATACCCAGATTGAATCATAATAATTAACAAATCTCCCCTAGCATTAAGCTGTGCTCTATATCCTCTTGCAGTTTTCTTTCTTTTAATCCTGTTAATGTTGACAAAAATGATAATGAGAAAATTTTAATTTTAGTTAATGCTAAACCGACTTAAACAGTATCTGGAAATAATGCCCTATTTGCAAAATAAGGTTTATGGATCAGAATTCTGCCAGCGATGTTTATACATTTGTGTTAATATACTATATTTCACAAATACTTGAAGCTATTTAATTCCTTAGAGGCCGTCTTTTTTCTTTTCTATTTCTTTCTGAGAGCTTCTTTTTCACGACGGAAACTTGTGTTCTTTTCCTTACTACTACAACTTATATTTTAAAAGTCTTTACGTTAATACCATATTCTCATTTTCTGGTAACATAGCAAAGAAAAGGAATCTGATCCTTAAGCTCATTATATTGAAGGGAATCAACAGGTTCTAGATACAAATAGAAATTCCTTTTTTTGGAAGTAAAAGTTCTCCCAATCTTCAGAGATGCTTTCATTAGTAATTCAGTCATTTTACTTTCTCTTCTTTGAAAAGGGTTTGGAAACTATTCTAAGATATATTGGGGGACGGGCACGGTGGCTCACACCTGTAATCCCAGCACTTGCGAGACCGAGGCAGGTGGATTGCCTGAGCTCACAGGTTTGAGACCAGCCTGAGCAAAAGCGAGATCCCATGTCTAAAAAATAGCTGGGCAGTTGTGGCGGGCACCTGTAGTCTCAGCTACTCAGGAGGCTGAGGCAAGAGAATCGCTGGAGCCCAAGAGTTGGAGGTTGCTGTGAGTTGTGATGCCCTGGCATTCTACTGGAGGCAACAAAATGAGACTCTGTCTCAGAAAAAAAGAACATATTGGAAAATAAAAGTGAAAATTAAATGTTTGATGAGCGAGGCACGCAAAGCAATCACCACCCCTTCCCCACTTTGCTCCTCACCGAATCTGCATCTCCTTCTATATTCTCTTTGTGGATGGTAAAGCCACCCCTGCATTTTCCAAGTTGGAATCTCTCTCCATGTCCTTCTCATCTCCTCTGTCACCAAATCCTGTAAAACACCTTCCTATATATTTCTTGAAACTGATCGCTCTTTCCTGGTTCCAGAAAGTCGATGCTCTGGCCTCCTAATTGGTCTCAGGTCCGTGGGTCTAATTCCTCCACACACACACACCTCACCGACCCTGTCTAGTGGCCAATGTGATCTTTTTAAAATAATGAGGATTGAAGGGGGCCCTCCAACCCCCACCGGAGGCTCCAATAGCCAAAAAGGCCAAACAACTGCCGAGGAGACACCTGTGCCTTGGTGTCTCCTTCACTTTACACGTAGGACTAAATGTGGAACCCCATTTCCTATGCCTAGGTCAATTTCATGTGAATTTCCTAGGCCTCAATTCCATGAATGGACTGTGTCCATTGATTGATACATTCATTCACTTTGCCCCAGTGGAAGGGACTTTGTTCATTGATACATTCATTCACCTTGCTCCTGGCGGAAGGGACCGTGTTCATTCGTTTCCTGGCCAAGGAACCCATACACCTATATATACCCCGAGACTAAAAGCCTAAAGGGCGAGACGGGGAAAGACCGAGAGAGAAACGGAGAGAGCTTTTCTCTCCCCGCTTGAGTTCTCTCTCTCTACCAGGAGCTTTAGTGTTTTCTGTATTCTTTTCTGTAAATAAATTCTGTCTTACCACTGGAAAAAAAAAAAAAGAAAATGCCATGAAGGCTATGTTAAACAGTTTGATGAAAACATTTCAGATTGCGTTTGAAACCAGCACATTGTACCCCTTGATTGCACTAATGTACGCAGCTGTGATTTAATAATAATAATAATAATAATAATAATAATAATGAGGATTGAGTCAGGGCAGCCGTGGGGAGGGACGAGCAGCCCCGGTGTGCAGGCTCTATGCACCACGGCTGTGAGTAATGTCAGATTACTTGCTGGTGTTTGAAGACAGACAGATCCCTGGATTTGACTCTGGGGTGCGCTCCTAGGAACGCCTTTCTCACACAAACTCTGTACCTCCTGGAATCAATACTTGTATGTTTCAAGTGCTGAGTTAAATATATCAGATTATGAAGCACTTTCCCATAATATTTTCTCACTGAGACTCCCAGGGCTTTTAATATGTCCTGAATGTATTTTTCCATTTTCCGTAAGACTGAAAAGTAATATAAGCTCCAAAAACTCCACTAAAAAGTCTCCGCGAACCGTAGAAGAGGAGGACTCTGATGCGAGGAGGATCGTGGTGAAGGAGGCAGAAGAGGAGCTGGAGGACCAGCCTGCAGTGGTCAGAGCCTGCAGAGACCTGGGCAAAGTCGTGCCGTCATCTGAGTATGAGGTTGTCCTGAAGGCAGGCCTAGATATTGGGAGGAAGTGAAAGTGGGAGATTCACTGCATCTTCTCACTGAAGGGGATAAGGAGGCAGGCACGGAGATAGTGATATGAATTCCCCTGAAAAAAGTGTTTGAAGAGAAGCCTTCAGGTGAAACATACCGACTCGGCGCCCGTAGCACAGTGGTTATGATGCCAGACACATACACTGAGGCTGTTGGGTTCAGACTCCGCCGGGGTGCGCTAAACAACAATGACAACTGCAACAAAAAATAGCCAGGCATTGTGGTGGGCACCTGTAGTCCCAGCTACTCAGAAGGCTGAGACAAGAGAATAACTTGAGCTGAAGAGTTGGAGGTTGCTGTGATCTGTGACATCATGGCCCTCTGCCAAGGGGGTGACATAGTGAGACTGTCTCAAAAAAAAAAAGGAAACATGCTGAGTGGTGTTGTGACGCTGGAAGAAGTGAAAAGTTGCCTAAGAAGAGTATGTCTAAAAAAATGGGTTGCTTTTTAGTGGTGGGGGCAGGAGCCAAATCAAAAGAGCACATTTTGATTAAAATAAAGTTCTCTCACCAATAAAAATAAAATAAAACAATGAGGATTATGGTTTTCTACTTACAATCCTTCAGTGACACTTCATAGCTTTCAGGAAAGCGTGAACTCATGGACCCCGCTTCATTGGCTAGCTTCATCTTCACAGCCCCATGCGGACATTCTTCGTTCCAGGCAAGCCGAATAATACACATCACACTCCATGCCTTACTGTTCCCTCCAGCTACCGACTTGCCCATGGAGCTGCCACTTGATTTGTAAACTTTGGCTTGGAACACCTGCCTTCTTTAATTCCTCATAGACACTGAAGGTTCTCTGCTGGGCTCCCCTCCCATAGCTCCAGGTGTAAAAACCCCATCATTGCCTGAAGTGCATTAGCAAAGCATTTCCAGGCAACTGTCCAGGAGCCTATCTTCAGGGAGGCTTGAAACCTGGTTATAGACTTTGCAGATAGAGAACATTGTTTTTGTCAATGCTGCACATGGTCGAGAGGACTATTTGGATAAGCTTCTAGAAACGAGGTCGCTTGCTAGCAGGTGTCCTCCCAGATTCTCCCCTGCACTGTACTTGTGGTACAGTGTTTGGTGCAAAACTGAGGTTGCTCCCCAAAGAGAAGTGGAGCAAATACTTGAAGAACGTCAGCGTGAAGAGGAATCAAATATCTAACCAGCTTTCTCAGGGAGTGCCATGTTTCTATCTGGTTCTGATCATAGTATTTATCATACTATAGTGCAGTAAGTCGAATTACTTATCTAAGTTCTCCATACGAGGCTATGATCTTTTTGTCCTGTAACAAATCTGAAAAAGGAACGTGTTCACCCAACGTGTGTCCTTCAAGTGCAGTGAACGGAAACCCAGAGGTCAAGGATCATGGGCGTGTATGTAGCACTGTCCAGAGAAAAACAACCTTGAGTCAAACAGGTAAGAATAGTCTGTTCACTAAGAGACATTCTTTATTGTGAGATAGGGAGAGATAATTGTGAGTGAAATATCTTTAAAACTATATTTTCCTCTTGGTTTTTCTTCATGTTTGTCAAGTACATTACTGACTGGAATCAAGTTCATTCCATTTCCTATAAGGAGTGTCCTCTAGGGAAAAGACCAAATTTATGGTCAGTGTAAAAAAATATATCAACTATTATAATCAATAAATTTATATTTTAGTTTGTCCATTATTCTTTTGTAAGTATAAACATGATTTCTAGAACTCTCACTTGGTACTCACAGCCCTTCTGAGGTCTCGGGAAAATCAAACCAAATAATATATGTGCAACCATTTGCAAAGTTTACATTTTTGACAAAAACGCCCTTCATATTTCAAAGGATATTTTAGCTTTCATGGTTTTTCCCCTAAAATAAAATTTTACCTTGGTACTGCTTCTGGCCAGTAGAAGAAATTTTATGCTCCTGACCTGACTTAAACTAATATTTTCCTTCTTTCTGCTGCCAGTAAAATATTGTTATATTCAACTTTTCTCAAGAGAAAGGTATTCTGTGTTTCTTCATGGTAGGCAACAACATTTAAGGCAAAAAGTAATATCTCTCAAACCAATGAAACCGATGACCCTTTCCCTGGAAAATATACAGAATACTGTGGAAAAAAAAAGCTATCAAGACCTTTTCAGATTAAATTACATTACTTCAATAGAGAAGAATCCCCACACATATGTGGAATTGACAAGAAATAGTGTATTTTCTGGTAATGGTCCATGTTGATCTGGCAGTTGTTTAAATATTATGTCAAGCAATTATGTTTAAAATCTCAAGAAAATTAGAGAGATAGTTCCAGAAAAAAGGTGAGATTGAGGGCAAGTAAAATTATTTCCTGAAAACTTCTGCTCTTTGACTCGACCCTTATAAAATTTAAAACAAATATGAATGGTCTCTAATTTTGTCAAATTGGGAAATCAAACTGTCTACTGGTCACTCAACCCACTAGAAATGTTATTTTCTTTCATATATTTTCTGTTAGGTTATAAAACTACATTATGCTAATATGAACAGGTTCCCAGTTACTTATCTAAAACCCATAGTGTAATTGTGTTTTGAAATTCAAAAATTTTCAGACTTTTAGAAAGATAATAGATGTGTCTTGCGATATGTTCAGTGCCGTGGTGGTAAGTGGCTCTCTGGAAAACAATGTGTGTGTGTGTGTACATAAGTGTGTTACTAACATAAACAATCTGTAACACAAAATTACAAATAATCATAAAAATAAATAATACTGTTTACTGTAAATTCTATATAGCCAATTGCTTTTTGCAGAATGCTTTCATTGATTTTTGCCTAAGTCTTACATCCACAGTCAACTTACAGTTGTGATTGATGAAGAAATGTACTTTAGTCATGAATATTAGTCGGTATTGTCCTTCATTCTTAAATTTGTATTGGGCTTATTAGTTCTTTTGTTGAATACTTGTTTATTTTCATGCACAGGTATGCATAGATAGAGACAGGTAAATGGTCATGTATGTCGATAGCCAGACACACATAAATACACGCTATGTGAACTCAGTTCAAGCTACCCATTATTGTGTTCCAATGCAGCTACATCCCCCCAAATTTTATGTTGCACTTTTATTGTTGTTGACTTGTTTCTTCATTTAAACAAACAACATTTTTAGACCCAGTGAACCCCAAATCCCCCAACTTTATTTATGTATTCCCATATTCTTTGAACCGTTTTCTGCAAAATATTGATAAGTTTTCCTTCCTTGGCAAAAAAAGTTTGGGAGCAAAATGTTAAAACAAGTTGAAACAGGTTTCCTTAATGAGGTATTGATAGGCTAATATTCATTGTAAATCTATAAGAAAGGAGATATAGAAGGCACATTTCCTAAAATTGTTGAACCACACATCTTTTGCTTTTTCGCTAAAAATACTTAAGTTTTATAGGACCGTTTTTAAACGTTTATGTCCTCTATAGCGCTTGGTGTCAGCATCACTAATTTTACCTGTGATCATCTTTTAGCCCTGTCCCACTCAGGGTTATTGACTGCCAATAAGAGAAGTCCCTGGGAATAAGTTCAAGGGTAAGAGAAATTCATTCAGGGAAAGTAAGTTGGCAAACAGTTCTCCAGAAAAAGCCAGAGAATCAAATGTAGAAGCTGGCACCAGAGACCCAGGTCAGGCTGTGGACTACTGCTTCTACAGTAAAGTCATTAAAAGGAGCTGACAAGGACATGGGGTGAGGACCACGGCAGCAGGACCATTCAGAGGCCAGAAAGCACATGAGCGACTGCTCGCTGCCCTCACAGACCAGGGGAGCTTGACACCTGTGTTCCCAGCAGTCTGATAAGCCCACCAACACCCTACAAGTACAATGAGAATTAGAGGTGTCATATATTTTTGAAACTGAGAGTGGGCTTGAGGGGGGCAGGAATATGGAACTAAGAGCAAGAGAATTCATTTAAAAATCTATAAAAAGCAATTGGAGGCTCAGTGCCCGCAGCACAGTAGTTAGGGGGCTAGCCACACACACCGGGGTTAGGGGGTTTGAACCTTTCCTGGGCCTGCTAAACAATGACAACTGCAAAAAAAAAAAAAAAAAAAAAATACAGCCAATGTTGTGGCAGGCGCCTGTGGTCCCAGCTACTGGGAGGCTGAGGCAAGAGACTGGCTTAAGCCCAAGAGTTAAAGGTTGCTGTGAGCTGTGATGCCATAGCACTCTACCGAGGATGGCATAGTGAGACTCTTGTCTCAAAAAAAAAAGGCAATTAGAGCGTTGGAAACTGGCCCCCACACCAGGCTGCTTGAGACTCCAGACTTATCTATGGAGAGTTTGCTCTGGGATGCCAGGCATAGATAGGTGAGGGCATAAAGACCATATACCGACACCATGACACAGCGAGAGGCTTCATACTGAAAAATGTATGTGCCGAGTGGAACAGCCCATGGTGCCCCTTGCTCTACTCGGATTGTATTTGCCTGGATGATTTCTCTCCAGAAAACTCAAAGAGGCCAAAAGAAAAGCACCACACTCACTAAAACAGCCTGGCCAGATGCTGTGAAGTCCAGCAACTGACAAGTCCCAGCCAGGAAATAGCTCCCAGTCAGTTTCTGAATACTTGAATATTAAATGTGAATAAGAGAGGAAGCTCACTAAACTCCCAAGGACTGTCTCAATAGGAAAGACAGAGACCAAAGCAAACAAACAGTGGGCTTCAGAGGAACCAGGAACAAATTTCAAAAGAATTTTCTTTTTCTCTTTTTTTTTTTTTTTTTTTGAGGGTCTTGCTCTATTGCTCTGGCTAGAGTGTAGTGGCATCGTCATAGCTCACTGAAACCTCGAATTCCTGGACTCAAGTCATCTCCTGCCTCAGTCTCCTACCTGGGACCACAGTCACCACACTTGGCTAAATTTTTCTATTTTTAGTAGAGACAGAGTCTCTCTCTTGCACAGGCTGGTCTCGAACTTGTGAGCTCAAGCAATCCTCCTGTCTTAGCCTCTCCGAGTGCTAGGATTATAGGCGTGAGCCACTGGAGGTAGGCAGAATTTTTGAAATATAATTAAATTCCTTAAAGAGATAGAGGAAGACTTTGGCATCTGTGAAATAAGAACAAAAGCTATTAAATCATTACAAAAGACTAGGAAGATAGGACTAGAAATATGATACTGGTAATTTAACTTTTAAAGGAAGAATTAAAAGAAAAATAAATCCAGAAAGTATATTTGCTTCCAAAAAAAGGATAAATTCAAAGAAAGAAAAAGAAATGGAAAACGTGAAAGAAAAGTTCTACATAATTAGAAGCTATACCAGTTATTTAATATTGTATGACAAACCACTCCCAAACTCAATGAATGGAAATGTATTGTTACTCACAATTCTGTGGTTCAATGGCTCGATTCAGCCTGTCTTCCCTTCTGCTTAAGGCAGTCACGTGGCTGCACGCACCTGGGAACATGGACAGGGCTCAGAAACCACTGAGTGGGGAACCCGTGTCCTTGGGGCCACATGTGACCTTCTGGATCCTTGAGCGTGGCCTTTTGACTGAATTCAAATTTTACAAAACAAATTCTTTCAATACAGGGATTTGTTCTGTGAAGTTTGGATTCAGTTGAGGGGCCACACTTGGGAATCTGGAGGGCCACACATGGCCTTGAGGCAGCAGGTTCCCCACCCAAAGCTGCTGTTCTAAGATTCTTTAGGGAACAAAAAGAAGGAAGTGGAAGTGTTCGGCCCTTATAAGACCTGGGCTTACGACCCCATACTCCTTCTGCCCGTGTCTATTGATCAAAGCAAGACCAGCCAAGATGCCAAAGAAGGAAGGATGGACTTCACTTGTTGACATGAGAAAAATATATACATAAAGTTTGAGAAGTACTATTGCCAGTACTTACACCACATAAGTTCACTGAAGATGCCCATAAGTCCCGAAAACAGGAGTATGAGGAAGAAAGACCAGAAACGATTAGTGAAGGTTAGAAAATTAGAAAATAATCTTTTATGGCAATGATCATAACGGAAGTACATAGATTTTCAGATTGAGAAGTTTTAACCAGATGCTCTAACAGAAAAACAAATGAGCAGAAAAGATTCATAGCAATAAACACTGTCATGAAATGTCAGAAACCAGACCGTAAAGAGAAGATTCTAAAAGCTTCTAAAGAAAGAAGAAAAAGAGTCTACATTTTAAAAATCAAGGGAGGATGAGGATTGCTTGAGCTAGGAGTTGGAGGTTTCAGTGAGCTAGGATCGTGCCACTCACGCTAGCCCAGTCAACAGAGTAAGACCCCCATCTCAATAAATAAATAAATAGTCAATCAAAAATCAGAATAATGGCTCGGCGCCTGTGGCTCAACAGGCTAAGGCGCCAGCCACGTACAACTGAGCTGGCGGGTTCGAATCCAACCCAGGCCCGCCAAACAACAATGGCAGCTGCAACCAAAAATGGCCGGGCGTTGTGGCAGGCGCCTGTAGTCCCAGCTACTTGGGAGGCAGAGGCAGGAGACTCGCTTGAGCCCAAGAATTGGAGGTTGCTGTGAGCTGTGATGCCACAGCACTCTATCCAGGGTGACAGCTTGAGGCTCTGTCTCAAAAAA
>CAUYON010201641.1:0-12969 GCA_963573935.1 Arctocebus calabarensis | reverse complement strand
TTTATCATTAAATCATAGCTGTATACAATAGTGCAATCAAGGGGTACAATGTGCTGGTTTCATATACAATCTTAACTATTTTCATCAAACTGATTAACATAGCCTTCCTGGCAATTTCTCCGTTATTATATGAAGACATTTGTATTCTGCATTTAGCAAGGTTCACCTGTAGGCATTTTGAAGACATTGATATTGCACATTTAGTAAGAATTAAATGTCTTTATTAAGACATTTATATTCTGCATTCAGTAAGTTTCACCTGTACCCTTCTAAGATGCACCATAGGTGTGATCCCATCAATTACCTTCCCTCCATCCATCCTCCCCCCTCCCCTCCCCTCCCTTGCCCCTTTCCCTATATTCTTGTGCTATAGTTGCGTTATAGCCTTCATATGAAAGCTATAAATTAGCTTCATATTAGGGCTGAGTACATTGGATACTTTTTCTTCCATTCTTGAGATACTTAGCTAAGAAGAATATGTTCCAGCTCCATCCATGTAACCATGAAAGAGGCAAAGTCTCCATCTTTCCTTAAAGCTGCATAATATTCTATGGTGTACATATATCACAATTTATTAATCCATTTGTGGGTTGATGGGCACTTAGGCTTCTTCCATGACTTAGCAATTATGAATTGGGCTGCAACAGACATTCTGGTACAAATAGCTTTATTATAATGTGATTTTTGGTCTTCTGGATATATACCTAGTAGAGGAATTATAGGATCGATGGCAGATCTATTTTTAGATTTGTAAGTATTCTCCAAACATCTTTTGAAAAGGAATGTATTAGTTTGCATTCCCAGCAGCAATGTGGAAGTATTCCCTTTTCTCCACATCCACGCCCACATCTCTGGTTTGGGGATTTTGTGATGTGGGCTAATCTTAGTGGAGTTATATGATATCTCAAAGTAGTTTTGATTTGCATTTCTCTGATGATTAAGGATGATGATCATTTTTTCATGTGTCTGTAGGCCGTGTGCCTGTCTTCAGAGAAGTTTATGTTGTTTATCTCTTTAGCAACTTTTTAGGTTTTTTTAATTCATGTTCTGAAGTATTTTTCAGCTGCTTTGTTTTGACTTTCAACTTCTCTGTAATCCTATTCATCCTGTTCATATCCTGCATTACATTTCTGACATTTGAGCAATTTCCTTGTGGTCTGGGTACATTGCTGCGGATCTATTTTGATCCTTTGGGGATGTTGACCTAGGTCATTTTTTATGTTTCTACAATTCTTTTCCTGGTTTTCTTTCATTGGGAACCTCTTCTGTCAGTTCAGGGAAGATAGGTTAGCAGTGTTAGATAGATTAGCAGAAAAAAATGTTGTCCTTTGCTAAGAACTTTCCTATTTAGTGAGAAGGAGAGGCCCCTTGAGAATACTTTTGTGTCCTGTGGGGTCAGCTGCACGGTGATCTAATAATGTAGCCGTGCCACACTGTCTAATTCCTTTGTGGTTGGCACAGTCCAAGCTAGTGCTAGGAGTTCTTTGTGTGTAGTGAGTGGTGAGTTGGACCCTCTGCCACAGTTGAATGCCCAACAGGAGCCTGGGTGAGTCCCTGTCCACAGAGGTGGGCATTTTCCCTGTGGTGGTGGCATTGGCTGCTCGATGAGGCTGTCTCAGCAGTGGCCACAGGTGTCAAGGATGTGAGCATTCACTCTACCCAGGTGTGATGGCAGAACACAGTGGGGGGGAACCTGTGGCTAGTAGGTCAGCGGTAGACACCTGGCCTGCAGGGGTGGCATCATGTGGTGCCTCGGGTGTACTTGTGCACATGGGCCCGAGAGCTTGTTCCATTGGTTGGCACATGAGGCCGTGGGAGTGTGGCCTATCAGCTGGCACCCCAGCCGGGAGGTGTGGCCTGCCACACAGTGTGCGAAACCACAGGGGAGTGGATCTCCACATGCCACACGCAGCCAGGGGCTTGTTCTGTTGGCAGGTGCACAGGGCCATGCGGCCTGATGTGCTGGATAACTGGGGCTCTCTTCTCACGCAGGTCCTGCTGGGGCTGCTTCCATGGGCCATAGGGATTGGCATATTACCCACTCCATCTGCATTCTCTGGTTGCAGTGCAGGGCACCTGGCTTCCAGTCACAGGCATACAAAAGCATCTGCTCTCTGGGCTGTCTCCCCGGCCTGAAGAGGGGTGATGTGTGGCAGATGCAGCAGAGCTGATCCCTGTGTAGAACAGATGCTCTAGATCTGAGCGCTCAGCCCAGGCCAGGGGCAGCACCCTGAGAATGGTGGCAAGCAGCTGCCGTCAGATGGAGCTTTACTCTATGGTCTCCAAGCAATTCTCTGACCAGTGCAGAGGCCCTCGGCGGTGAAGGCTCCTTATAGCTCAAGTCACAGTGTCTATGGGGGGGAGCATGGGGCCTGGGGTCTGTCCTTTATCCCTTCCCCAAGTGTAAGCATCTCCCTCAAGTTCCTCCCACTGTTGGCAAGCGGATTCACCTCCCCATCTCCTTCTCTCTAAGTCTCCTGTTCCTCTTCTGATGATTTACAATGCTTTCTGCAAGACGCCCATTCATGGGTGGGCATCTACTTGCCACTTTTAATTCTCTGCTTGAGAGCAGTGTGTGAAGGCTGCTTCTATTCTGCCATCTTCTGTCCTTCCATTTTTGTAATTTAAGTTTTTATTTTTTTTATTTCAATAGATTTTGCGGGTGCAAGTGTTTTTGCTATATTGATGAATTATATTATGTTGAAGTCTGGTGCCCATCTCCAGAATAGTGTACATAACATAACAGATAATTTTTTCTCCCTTACTCCCTTCTGCTCCCCTTCTTTGATTTCAGTATCCATTAAAATACTTTAAGGCCATGTGTATAGATACACATCTGCATCACTTAGCTCTGACTTGTGAGAACACGTGGTATTCGCGTTTCCATTCCTGAGATATGTCACTTCCAATAATGGTCTCCAGTTCATTCCAAGTTGCTGCAAAAGATATTATTGCATTGCGTAGTCCTACTATAGCCGAGTGGAACTCCATGGTACATGGATGTCTCATTTCCTTTAATTACATGTTATTTCATGCAGGCTAAATCTGTTCAATAAGTCACAGCACAGCTTTTTTATGCTTCAAGCTAATCAATGAGCCAATATAGGAAAGCTCATCGTTACAGAATAGAATCCTTGGACCTTCCAAGGTGGTAGTTAATCTTGAGTAGAACAAATGTATCAGGTTACGTTGTTATTTAATGTGAATAACTACTTAATAAAACTTTAGGGAGAAAGCTTTAGGAAAAAACCCAGTGTAGAAGACAAAAAATATAACACTACATTATTCTCTTAAAATTTGCAATAGCCATCTTTACATATGGATACACATGGGAAAAATCAACTGCTGAGCAATGTGAAATACTAATCCATAGGTTATCATAATAGTATAGGGAACTCAGTGATTTATTTCATCACGTAAGATATGTCATATTTTTGTAATGTTTACCTTGTCTTTGTTTAATAATTTACGCCCATCATGTCAACATAAGTATATACTTATAAGTATATGGTTTTAGAAAATTAATTCAAAATTAAGTGTTATGTATCAAAGTAGATGTAGAAAAAAGTAAGAATTGGGTTTCCTTAAATAATACACATCAGTACTCTCCATTAAGAGGAGAAGCTAAAGTAAAACTTATTCCTTTATTATGTAAAAACTAAAATAGTAAAGGAATAATTTATAGGCTTATATCTCAAAACCATGGCCAATTATTTATTAAATCAAATGTCTTCAAATATATCCATGGTCAACCCACTAATCCCCTTAAGCTATATTTATATCAAGTCAAGAAGCTAAATTGTGCTTTTTAGGGAGTGCAGACAATCCCTCCAAAAACCTAAGCAGTCCTTTTATTTCACAGACCACCAAAAATTATTTCCAGTTTATTTGTTAGATTTTTCAAGTTCTTCCTTTGCTCTACTCAGTCAAAACACTTTTCTTTTGATGCTCTACCCCTCATGTTGGTATAAAAGTTTTCATTTCATCTATAGTGGCCATCTAATGGAATGTAAAAATGTTAATTATATATTTTCAAAGTCTTTGAAATAGAAACCACTGACCCATCAAATGAAATGAGTTGAGAAAATCAAGTTTCTTTAAATTTAAAATGTTTAAGCAAGAGGACTATTTTTAAAAACCCACATAATTCTGGAAAGCATATTTAATCATATTTTTTAAATGCCATACATACTAGTAATCTAAATATCACTTCAAATGAAAATATTCCGTGGACTCTCCAGATCCCCCTTTTTATACATTCCATGGTTTGCTAGTTTCTAAGTTTATAAAAGGCTACATAAAATATTTGCAAATTATCTGCAAATTTCCTATGATTAAAGAGGAAAAAAACTGTGCCAAAAAAATCAGAACAAATCAGAAGTGATCAGTAATTTTGCTAAGGAGCAAGTTTGCATTTATTCAAACTATAGCCAAAAAATAAAATGTAATATAATGTACATTATATTACACATAGAGATTTTATTATCCAGACATTAGAGTAATAAAAAATAAAATGTAATATAATGCACATTATATTACACATAGAGATTTTATTATCCAGACATTAGAGTAATAAAATAAAATTTATCTAGTCAAGTCATCTAGTAATACTTTATATAAATTAAGTAAACATTGCTATAACCAGAAAAAAAATCAAGATACTTAATATTGGCTGTCTTATCTTACAAGGTGCAATGCCAAAAAGCAGTAAGAACTTTTTAAAAACTGAAGAACAATTTTGACCATAGTAGCTCCACAATAATAGCTATTTTTTTAATGTCTCCAGTAATATTTTGGACATTCAATATCACAACCATCTTTGGAATTTATGTAAAAGGATTTTTTTCTCTACTGGGCTTGTTCACACTTAACCATGGTTTTGTAGTTTTTAGTTAACATTAGTTGCTATTCCCTTCAGACAAAATACTTCACACCAACAGAAAATATTTAAAAGTCCATAATGAGACTAGCATAAGGGACTTCTGACTCCAGAATAAAATATAACTGGCTTCTGCCTTCTGATAATGGTGTTGTAAAGATCAAATGAAATAAAATCTTAATAAATTTGTCATACATACTAAACATTCATTAAGTATTGGAGGGTTTTGGTTGATTGCTGGTTTTTGTTTTGTTTTGTTTTGTTTTTTGATTCATTATTGCTTATCTCCAAGGTTTTGATCTCTGATGAGTAGGTTTTCCTTACGTTTATAAGCCTAACCACTCTTGACTGTGCTTTAGACTGCAATATGTTTTTTAGGGGAGAAACCATCCTAATTCTCTAGGTTCTATTATAGGTACTTGGTAAAGATGTGTTGAAACAATGAGTGGTAAAATCAATATTTAATCCATCAAAAAGTAGATATGTCCTTAGCATAGAAGATAAAAATAACTATAAAGATTTTCAGTGGCATAACCAAAATAAAGCCCAGTCTTGACTCAGTCCTTTTTATTTCTAGTGTTACTCAAATTATGTTTTGTTAATTAATTTGAACCCGCTGTGTCTCAAGCTTTCTCAAAATCAGAAAATCATTTAAAATTATTCATAACTTAATCATCAGATATTTAGAAAGAACAATAAATTAATAACTGTCGGGGAAACATTAGGTGATTTGTGATTAGCAAAATAGCATAATTAAATCTATTGACATGTATTTGTAAAATGTGAAGATGTTGAAAAATCGATTTAATTTGAAATGCAACCCAATTTCTCCGTGGGAAGTAGTATTTTCTACTAAGTTTGTATTTCCCTCTTCAAAAAGCATTTATTGAACATTTACCGAAATAAAATAAATTTCTGGGCTTGAGAGTTAGGAATAAGGATGCCCCGGTCCTTCCCTGGAGCCAGTCCATGAGTGGAGAAAACACAAACAGTCAACCTAAAGGTAATGCACACAGGACGAGATAAATGCCGCAGACACCAGTGGGCATGTGTGGCGTTTCCAACACACTTTATTTTTTGTGAGTATATTTCCTGGTTAAAACCCTGACTCACCTGTTCAGTACAGCAGAGTTCCAAAAATAACATTTTTCACAGATTTTTTTACTTCATAGAGTGAAATGTAACAGCCCTACATCTCTGGTCAATTGAGAAAAGAAAGCTAAGACTGCTTACCTATATATCAGGAGGACCAAGAATTTCTGCACTTTACATTCTCTGTCAGGTCATGTTTTTAAAGGATCCATACCACTGTAAGCTAAAGATTATTCCTTTGTTGTCTACCATTTCAAAGAAAATTTTCTTTCCAGCATATAACAAGAAACCTCTTGCTTACAAAACCTACTTGGTTGGGTTTAAAAAAATTAGTAAGAGTTCCTTAAAAAGTTGATATCCCATATTCTTTAAATAATTCAATTAAGAATAAAAATTAAAACTGTTATAGATAATGTACATATTTTCTGTTGACAGGTACTATCCAGGCAATGTTATTTTCTATATTTTCTGTAATTTCTTATGGATAATAGTGAAAAAAATTGGGTATATGACATAATGAAAAACCCCACAGACTGATACTCAAGAGACCTAGACACATTTGATCACTAATTAATTATTGACAAGTTATTTAAGGTTTTTAGTAAAGTCTGTGGGCAAACAGTTGAGAGCAGCCTTAGCCCTGCTGGTGATCATCCGCATAGCCCATAGTGTACCTGTGAGATGCCCCACAAAATGAGACATTTCCAAGGAACACAGCTTAAAAGTAAATCCCAATAGAGAATCCTCCCTCTAAAAATAAATGCATGATTTTCTTTAAATTGCTAAAGAAATAAGCAAGGCACAGAGCTATAGGGAAAATACAAATAAATGTTATTATCAAGAAAAGTTCTACATGTACAGTCCATAAAATTCTTGAGTCACAACTGGAAATATTCTGCTTACTATGACATTTTCTAGATCTCTAAAAATGTTATATAATATGCATGTATATTTTCTATGCATTAAAATCTCATAGTAAGCAAGAAAATACAGAGTTATTAGGAGAGCTCATGCTTCACTTCTTTCCTTTTTTTTTTTTTTGCTTTAAAAAAACTCTCACTAGAAATATTCTGCATTCATATGCAAACCTTGGAAGTTAGTTGATTTGAAAAATAACTTCAATCTAAGTCTTCAATCCAAAACCTTTTTGGATTAAAAAAAATGGTTGAAATTTAAAAAGATTATTTTTAATTGGTAATTTCTGAGCTTCAGATTTAGTCTTTTTTTTTCCTTGCTTGGGATTCTTTGGGGTTACAAAGAATTAGATTACACTGATTGCATTTGTTAGGTAAAGTCCCTCTTATAATTATGCCCTGCCCTTAAGAGGTGTTATGTACACTATGACCCTCCATCCCTCTTTCTACTCCCCTTTCCTGCCTCCCTCATCGCCCTATCCCCCAACCTTAGATCTACTGCCTTCATATTTAGAACTGAGTACATTAGATTCTTGCTTCTACATTCTCGTGATGCTTTACTATGAAGAATGTGTTCCACCTCAATCCAGGTTAATACCCAGAAGAAAAAAATCATTTTATCATAAAGACATTTGCACTAGACCATTTATCGTAGCTCAATTTAGTTCACCAGACTTAATCTTGAAATAAGCAAAACTGAAACATCATTTTAGGAGAATTTGCTTTGTTTGTTTATTCAGTGTTAATACTCAAAGTAAATGGCTAAAATAATGGAGAGTAAGAAAAATAGTGACAGTCCTATAGCTTGTAAGTGGTAGTGCCCAGATATTTAACCCAGAAATTCAAGCCTGACTATTTTCCACCAGAGCAGGATTGCAACTGATCATATAAACAAAACATACATTGCTTATTCATTCATTAAGCAATATCTGGTGAGAGGCTCCCCCATGCCAGATACTATCATGAGAGCTGCAGCACAGCATGAACAAAGGACAGAATCCCCCTCTTGTGCTGGCAAATATCCAACAATGGTCTGAGGAGGGAAGACGATGGGAAAGGGATTTATTTGTCCTATTTGCTCATTTCCATAATATAAATACTCCTATCATGACACATTTCAAGCTACTAATGTGATGTCATTGAACTCAGATTTGGACTCAGATGCTCATTTTCAACCTGTGAGCCTATGTGAGCTGGCTCCAGCAAGACACTGGGAAAAATTCCTGTTTGAGTGTAAAAATGCATTGTTGTGGAGAAAGAAGCATCACACCAGACCTGCACCATATATAGTATGACAGATACTGACCAATGTCATGGAGGGGAAAAGGTAGAGAAGTTGGGTAGGAAGGGGCAATTTAAACAGAACAGTCAGGAATGACTCCCTTAAAATGACAGTTGAACAAGGATGGCACCTGGGCTCAGTGAGTAGGATGCCAGCCCCATATACCCAGGGTGGTGAGTTCAAACCCGGCCCCGGCCAAACTGTGACAAAAAAAAAAAAAACAGTTGATCAAAGCCCTGAAGGGGAGGTGTAAGGGAAGGAGGCCCTACCTGCAGGGAGAGAAGATGAGGGCTTCAGTTTTTATTACAAGGATTTTTACCAAGTGCGATGGGAAGACATTAAAAGGTTTTTCTATTTTGTTTTATTCTTAATCAGGAAGTGAAATGTTCTCACTTATATTTTTCAAAGACCATTCTTGCTGAGGCTTTGAGAATAATCCACTTGAGGACAGACAAAGGTTCTTAAAGGTTCTTGCTTGGGTTATTGAAGTTCTTACAATAACCCAGGCAAGCAATAAGAGTAGCTTGGATCAGGGTGGTAGTGGAGAGATAGTAAGAGGCGGTGAGATTCCACACATTCTTTAAATGTAGAGGCAAAAGAATTTGCTGAGGGCAGCACCTGTGGCTCAAAGGAGTAGGGCACTGGCCCCATATGCTGGAGGCAGTGGGTTCAAATCCAGCCCCAGCCAAAAACTGCAAAAAAAAAAAAAAAAAATGGAATTTGCTGACATGTGAAAATGAGGCATGTCCCCAAAGATGATTCCGAGTATTTTGTTGTATGTGGAAGGATAGAGTTAGCATTTACTGAATTGCAACAGACAATGGGATAAATAATTTTGAAGGAAAAATCAGGGTTCTTCTGGAGTATGTATAGTTTGATATGCCCATTGAATAGCTAAGTGCAGATGTTAAACAGGCATTTAGGTATATGAGTCCAGCGTCAGGAAGTTTTAGATCAGAGACAAAACCATGTGAGTATTCAAGAAAGCGATAATATTTCAAGCACTGGGACTTAATGGGAACTCTAGGAGAGTGGATATAAATTTATTTAAAATTTAGTCATCTATATAACAAGCCCATCCCAGTACGGATCTCAGATATTTGCAAGTATAAACTCATGTAATTCTCATAATAATCTTAGGTATTGGGTACTATTATTTTCTCCTTTTATAAAGAAGGAAATTGAAGCACACAGAGGTTAAGTAACTTGCTCAAGGTCACAAATAAATGGCTAATAAGTGATAGATCTGCAATTTCTAATCAAGGCAATTTAGTTCCAAAGTTTTTGTTATAGAAGTTGTCTAAAGGCCTGAAGCTTTAGGAACTATAACATTTACCGGTTAAGGATATGAGACACGTCAGTAAATCTTATTCATAGCAGGTAACTCATTTTACTTCCCCATAGAAGTTCTAACTCTGCTCATAGAAACAGAGACTAGTGTAAAAACAATGCTTTGCTCCTTTCATGCTTTTCTGTATTTTCTGTAAGAAGTGCATATTAATTATAGGTTCACAAAATATTACATTAAAATAATGGAAATAGAAGAGATATTTTTTAAACTTGGTTTCAATGGATGCATGTCATTCTCCGTTTACTGTGCAGCTCAATGAGAAGATACAATGATAATCACTATTAAAATACTGAAGAGAAGCTCTGCTTGGAATATGAATAGAGTTCATATATATTTACCTTCCAAACTGTAACACTTCTTGAGAGTGAAAGGGGCGCTATCAATTATTCCACGACAACAGGTTTAAGTTAAAACTACTCTAAACATACCTGTAGTGACTGTAGTTATCAACAGGAAGCCTCTTCATTAAGACTAGAGATTGCATGAAAACAGGGAGCAGACTCTTATCTCTTATCAGATCCATGCACACTGCCAAATATTGTACTGCCTTCTTAATGCTCCTTGTGGGTTAGATATGCCTTTGTTTGTCATTATTGATATTTACTGTTTTTACTAACTACTTGTTAGAACTAGGTATTAAAAAACAAACTGAGCAGCATGTGTATGTCATTCCCAGTGGATACTAGAGATAATTCTATTTCGGGCTCATGAGTGCTTTAAGATGGGAAATAATAATTCAGCAGTACTCCCTTATCTCTGGAGGATACATTCTAAGATCCTCAGTGGATGCATGAAACCATGGATAGTACTGAATCCCATACATACATATCCAAGTTAAAGTTTGATTTATAAATTAGAGATAGTTAGGGATTAATAACAATAACTAGCAAGAAAACAGAACAATTAAGTAAAATAGGAGTTACTTGAACACAAGCACTGTGATACTACAACAGTTACTCTGAGAACCGAGATGGCTTTCAGGTGATTAAAGGGCAAGTAGCATCTACAGCATGGCTATTCTGGACAAAAGGATAATTCACATCCCAAACAGCATAGTATGTGGTTTCCTCATGCTACTCAGAACAGCACACAATTTAGAATTTATGAATTATTCCTGGAATTTTCCACTTAATACTTTTGGAAAGTCACCCACAATTGACCACGGGTGACTGAAACTTCAGAAAGCAATACCACAGATAAGGAGGAATTACTGTGCAGACTTCAACTATTTTGATGATTAAGCCTCATTGCAAGAATTTAAAAGAAATATGAAAAACTGTACATATAAATATAATTTAATAAGCAATCACTTTACTTAGTGATTAAATACTATATTTATAATCATTCAAAAATTGTCTTTATTCCTATTCTAACTTAAATGAACTGGAAAAAGTCTAAGTATCCACTTTTACTTCCAAAGATTCTTTTAAGATTACATACATAGTAACTTTAGTGTGGAATCGTATGTGCAAAATGGAAATACAAGGGAATATACTGTACCTTGTTTTACCTGTAAGGAACACACACCTGACAAAAGGCAATTTTCACATCCAAGGTTGGTTCACTGCAGTAGTATAAGAAATGGAGGCTCATAAATACCTATTAGAAAAAAATGGACATGAATTTCCAAATGACTAATTTTTCATGACCTAATACTATAGATTCTAACATAATTTGAATTATACATATAATGTTGTATACAAAATATATTCAGCATAAACGTTACCTGGACAAGTACCAGGTACTTTTCACAAATTTTAAATATTAAAGAAGAAAATGAGGTGAGAATAGCCTATCCTTTATGGTGGCTGATTTCATCACAATCACAAAGATGAGAGAAATTGTGTGAGTGCATCTAAGTTAATGTGAAGCGCATCTTATTGTATAGCCTGTTCAGTTCTAGGCATCTAATTAAAAAAAGAAACTCAAACATATACTCAAGAAAATAAATACAAAGATGTTGACTATAGCATAAAAGTACTATTAAATAAATAAAATTTACTGTAGAATCCTATACAGAATGTGGAATAATTAAATTAAAACTTAGTACATTCACATAGGTAAATTTTTCAAATGTGATGTTGAGTGGTAGAAACAGCAAGTTTGGAGACTCGTGACCCGGAACAGCTCGGAACCGGTGAATAATAGCTCTTCAAATCTGCAATTAAAAATGGCCGCCAATAAAACTACACTGCATAAATGAGAAAGAAGCAGAATGGAAAGAGTAAAAAGGTTGAAGAGGCAGAGCCTGAAGAATTTGTGTTGGAAAAAGTTCTGGATCGACAAGTAGTAAATGGGAAGGTGGAGTATTTCCTGAACTGGAAGGGATTTACAGATGCTGATAATACTTGGGAACCTGAAGACAATTTAGATTGTCCAGAGGTAATTGAAGCATTTCTCAATTCTCAAAAAGCTGGTAAACAAAAAGATGGTACGAAAAGAAAATCTTTATCTGACAGTGAATCAGATGGTAGCAAATCAAAGAAGAAAAGAGATGGTGCTGACAAACCAAGAGGCTTTGCCAGAGGTCTTGATCCTGAAAGAATAATTGGTGCCACGGACAGCAGTGGAGAATTAATGTTTCTTATGAAGTGAAAAGATTCAGATGAGGCAGATTTGGTGCTGGCAAAAGAGGCAAATATGAAGTGTCCTCCAATTGTTATTGCTTTTTATGAAGAGAGACTAACTTGGCATTCTTGTCCAGAAGATGAAGCTCAATTGTTTGCATTCTTTTTATATATATATTTATATATATAAAATCTGGGTCTTGGGAGTTTGAAGAAATAACTATATTCTAATAAATCAAGTTCGATATGTTCACTTTGAGTACTGGGAGAGTAATTGGTGGGGGGTTTGCAACAATAGCACTGGTTACTTTGAACAAATAAAAGCTTTCTCTAGTTGATTCCTTTATCAGAAAAAAAATTTGACACCATGATATATTATTTCCTCAGCATTAGAGAACAGCTTTTCTAAATACTAAGGGAAATTTCCATAGCCATTATTCAGTAAGAACTTGTGTTGCACTCTTTGCTTTAAGGACCATTCTGGGTTTTTTGCTTTTTTTTTTTTTAAATTTGTTTCTGCATGTGTATATGTAACATTCATATGTAAATGATTTTCTTTGTTTTTAAACATTCACCAAAACAGAAATCACAGGTAAGACCAAGTATCTTCAATACCATCATTCTGAGCAATTTAGGAATAGAAAATTTTCCTGAAGCCATAATGTTTCAAATTAAATAGTTGATTCTTAATTCAACAATTTAAATGGATAATTTAAAGGCAGCCATGTCAGAATTTGTACTCCTAGTTATATAAATGCAAAATTGTGTTTACAAAATTTCTAAAAGGAAAAGCTTTATCATTACCAATAACCTCCCCACTCACATGAGGAAACTAGACAAATCCTGGTGTGTTCTAATGAGGTAAACAAATAAGACTTATTTAA
>CAUYON010201633.1:0-13197 GCA_963573935.1 Arctocebus calabarensis | reverse complement strand
TTATCGCCCTCGGTACGGTGCCGTGGCGTCACAGCTCACGGCAACCTCCAACTCCTGGGCTTAGGCGATTCTCTTGCCTCAGCCTCCCGAGTAGCTGGGACTACAGGCGCCCGCCACAACGCCCGGCTATTTTTCTGTTTTTTGTAGCTTGGCCGAGGCTGGGTTTGAACCCACCACCTTCAGTATATGGGGCCGGCGCCCTACTCCATGAGCCATAGGTGCCGCCTCTTTGGAAGTTTACAGAAACTGTTTGTCTTCTGACTTTAAATCTCAGGGAATGGCAGAGAAAAGCTGCTAGCCAGGAGAGGCCCTAAAATCCTGCAGAGTAGTGAAGACATGTCCAGTTTTCAGGGACTGTTGCTTCCAGGACTTTACTCTTCAGGAACCTCTGTCCCTTCCCCAAGCCAAGCTGCATCCAAATAGTAGCAGGAAGGTGGAGTGAACAATGATTCAGTTGCTGGATGAGCCAAGGTTAGCTGCTGCCATGGGGCGGGCCGTGTGGACAATTCTTACAGCAACCGTGGCTGCCCTCCCAGGACTGACTGCCGCCTCTCCTATGCTTGTCCTTCCTCCCTGACACATTTGCTCCAGGCCCCTCGACTGATTATGTAACAAATCCTATAGAGCCGGGAAATGAGGGGCTAACATGCAACTGTGCGGCCTGCATTTTCTTCATCTAGGTGTAGGGAGAGGGTGTTTTACCTTCCAGATCTGCAAGGGCTCCCCAGCCTCCTATTCTCACTGCCAGTAGCAGTGGGGAGCTGGTTTGGGGGTTATGCAGAAGTACAATGTGGGTTCTACTCTGATGACCCTCCACTCACACCCAGCTCACTCCTTGTCCTTCTTTCTCTCAATGCCATGTGAAGTGAAGTCTCTCCCGGGGATCCCTCCAAGCTCTGCCCCCACCATTGCCACCTTCAGCCAAGCTCCCAGCCAGCCTCAGGCATCACAGACCCTGGCGCCACTGGCTGTGCAAGCTGCCCCCCAGGTAAGGGCCACCCTGGGGAGCTGGACAGAGGGCAGTGGGCAGGACAGAGGCATGGCACAGCCAGCATGGGGTGGCCATGGGATCTGGGAACTTCGTGAGGCAGAATAGGGAAGGAGCTGTGGCCTGAAGGGACGGAATCTCCTAGTAGGCACCCCTAGCCTCACCCCTGCCTGGACCAGGCCCGTTTGGAAATGATCTGTGTTTGCCAGGTCATCTCCTTGAGTCTAGCAAGGATGGTAGAAATTAACATGAACTCTTTCATGCCACCAGAGTTTCTGTTTAATGACAAAATGAATGAATACCCTTGTCAGCTCCTCTAGTGGCTGCCTGGAAGAGTTAATGAATTACTTGCAGAGCCCTGATTTAGAGCCAGGGAGCAGCCCCCCAAGCGCTCCGAGGAGCTATTTCCAGGATGTTGCAGGCATCCAGAGCCCCCATGACCCTCACCGCACACACCCATCTCTGAGTCACTGAGTCAAGGGTGTCCTCTGTCAGAGCCTCTCGGAGGCCTCTTGTGGGTCCCTGACCATGTGGTTCCACTAGCCTCTGCTCCTTGTTCCCTGACCCTGTGGGCAAGAGGCCTGTGCACCCTTTCCCGTGCTGTGAACAAGGCCAGGCTGTCCTGAATTTGGGTGACTTCTCTGAAGGCAGGATAGTGGGTCCAGGCACCCCCTCAGGTTTGGGACTCCAGTGTGGACTTGGCTCTCCCACCCCTTATATGGCCTTTTCCCTATTGCCCTCAGAATGCTTTGTTTGTGCTCAGCTGGGTCTGAGAGACCCAGTGTTTGCGCTGTCAATGTTGATTTTTTACTTTTTCTTTTCTTTTTGAAATCTTGTTTGCTTTTGCAGGTCTTGACTCAGGAAAACTTAGCCACAGTTCTGACAGGAGTTATGGTTCCAGCAGGGGCAGTTACTCAACCTCTTCTTATCCCCATCAGTATTGCAGGTCAAGTGGCTGGTCAGCAGGGGCTGGCCGTGTGGACAATTCCAACAGCAACCGTGGCTGCCCTCCCAGGACTGACCGCTGCTTCTCCTACGGGGGGAATTTTCAAGCCACCTTTAGCCGGTCTCCAAGGTAACAGCAACTCTTCCCAGGACTGCACCACCAGGCCCCCCACCACCCTACACCCCTGCACGTTGCCATGTCGGACTCAGAACCTGCAGCCCGCCCAGGGTGACCGCCCTGGAGTCTGGATCTGCTGTCTTGGGCATCCAGCCACAGAGCCACTGCATCAGCTTGGGACTCTAGGCCATGACACCATGCTGCCCAGCAGGCCTTTCTTACTTCAGCCAACTGTCTTGAGACTGCCCCTCTCCCCCAGTGCCAGAACTCACCCCCATGACCAGCCTACTGAGAAGGACTGCAAGGAAGATTCAACATTTGGTTTTTGAACCTACACTTCTCCTGGCCCAAGGGAGGGGGGTTGAGAGATGCTGGCACGGGCCAGGCCAGCCCTTCAAGGATCAAGGGAATCGTGGCTGCCTGCTCCCCTTGCCCACTGCCCCGACCCCTCTCAATCTGGTGCCAGATCCCTTGGGATTGGAGCTGCTCTGGCTGTGGCTAGGCATGTGAGCACCTCTGTCTCTGCCTTGCTCCATAGCAGCTGCCGTGCTGAACACCGCTGTCCCGGCACCCGTACAAGCCGCCCCACCAGTACAGGCCTCATCGCCGGCCCAATCCCGGCCACCGGCCCAGCCCCAGACGCTGTTCCAGACCCAGCCGCTGCTGCAGACCACACCTGCCATCCTACCGCAGCCCACAGCTGCCACCGCTGCTGCCCCCACCCCCAAGCCAGTGGACACCCCCCCACAGATCACTGTCCAGCCTGCAGGCTTCGCATTTAGCCCAGGAATCGTAAGCTGCTGCCCTCACCCAGGCTGACCAGGGATGGACTGAGTCAGGCCAAGGGTGGAACTGACTTGCCCCACAGTGGAGAACCAACCCCCCTTTTCCAACACATCAGCCGAAATGGGCTCTCTCTGTGGCCTTCCCCTTGAAGCTGCCAGCCCACCCATCCCAGATAAAAGCAGACAACCCCGGCCAAGAGGGTCGGGAAAATTCTCCAGAACCTGAACCACTGGACCAGGCTTGGAGGGGGGGATGATGTTGGGGATTGAAAACTTGTGAGTTGTCACTAAGATGCAGCTAGAGGCTTATAGCTACACTGGTGTCATCCAGTGTGGCTCTTGGCTTGGCAGTGGGAGCTATTAGATGTGACTAAGATCACGTCAGCCTTTCCAGCCTGGCCCTTCTACACCCCACCCCCAGGCCTGGCCTGAAAGATTAACCAGAATTATTGTTCCGTGACTGTGGCTGCACCCTTCCCTGCTGACCCCTGCGTCCCCTAGCCCTGGAAACTATTCAGCCAGTGGACTCACACGTGCCCACCCCAGTGCCCTCAGCCCTCTTCCCTCTGCCTGGGGCTCTTCTTACCCTCTGCCCTCTGAGCAAGCCTCTTTCTCCACCTACAGATCAGCGCTACTTCCCTTGGGGGACAGACCCAGATCCTAGGCTCCCTCACCACCACTCCGGTCATTACCAATGCCATTCCCAGCATGCCGGGGCTCAGCAGCCAGATCCTCACCAATGCTCAGGGACAGGCAAGTGGTCAAAGGCAGGACTGAGGGGCGGGGAAGGTGGAGAAGCTGGCAGGAGTTGGCCAGAACTTGGGGAAGGGTCTAAGAAACTCAGAGTCAAGCTGCAGCCTGCATCCCCTGTGTTGAGGCTCTTTGCTGAGGCCGGGACCAGGCAGGGGCACAGCCGCCCCTCACCCTAGAGGGGCTCACTCTAGTTGGGGTTTTCATTTATGGAACCCCCATTTTGCATTATCTCACTTTGTTTTGAGTACAAATCTATTAGATGGCGATTTTTATTCCCATCTTACAGGACAGGAGGTTCTGAGGTTCAGAGCATTTAAGCCACATAGCTTAAGTGTGGCAGGGCAAGGATTTGCATCCAGGTCTCTGAATCCACTCCCAGACCTAGTCCTGCTCCTCCACGCTGAGGGTAAAGGAAGTAGCCCATGGGCTGTGAGGGTTAAGTGATTTGTCCAAGTTAGCCTCTTCCCCTGACAGTGTGAGGATGTGGGCTGGGGGCAGAGCTGGACGTTACTCTCACACCTGGGGTCCACACCTTATTTCCCCCAGGTTATTGGAACACTTCCGTGGGTAGTGAACTCAGCTAGCGTGGCAGCCCCAGCACCAGCCCAAAGCCTGCAGGTCCAGGCCGTCACCCCCCAACTGTTGCTGAATGCTCAGGGCCAGGTGATTGCGACCCTGGCCAGCAGCCCCCTGCCTCCGCCTGTGGCTGTCCGGAAGCCGAGCACGCCTGAGTCCCCTGCTAAGAGTGAGGTACAAGGGCTGGGGAAGGGGGTGGAGGGACAGTTAGCACTGTCTGGTATGGATGGCTTCCCTCCAGATGGCCAGGCAGGACATTTTCTGAAACTCCTAGGAGAGCGGGCTACCTCTCAGTGATGAGATCAGGCCCCAGAGTAGAAGGGGACCTGGGGAAACAGCACCCACCAGCCCCTACCCACACACACCGTACTCCAACTTGGGCAACACAGCCAGATCTTGTCTCTAAAAAAGGTCGGAAAAAAAAAAAAATAAAAAAGGTCGGGCTGGGGGGTGTTGTGGGGGGGGAGTGAGGATGAGTGAGGGATGTGAGAGTGTGCCACCTTCTAACTTTATTTATTTTTTTTAAATGGGCTGGGGTGGCTTGGCACCTGTAGTTCAAGTGGTTAAGGTGCTGGCCACATGGACCTGAGCTGGCGCGTTCAAATCCAGCCCGAGGTGCCAAACAACAATGATGGCAGCAACCAAAAAATAGCCCGGCATTGTGGCAGGAGCATGTAGTCCCAGCTACTTGGGAGGCAGAGGCAGGAGAATCGCTTGAGCCCGGGAGTTGGAGGTTGCTGTGAGCTGCAATACTACAGCACTCTACCCAGGGCGACAGCTTGAGGCTCTGGGCTGCGCCTGTGGCTCAGCAAGTAGGGTGCTGGCCCCATAGGCCAAAGGTGATGGGTTCAAACCTAGCCTCTGCTGAACTGCAAAACAGAAAAATAGCCGGGCATTGTGGCAGGCGCCTGTAGTCCCAGCTACTCGGGAGGCTGAGGCAAGAGAATCACCTAAGCCCAGGAGTTGGAGGTTGCTGTGAGCTGTGTGACGCCACGGCACTCTACCGAGGGCAATAGAATGAGACTCTGTCTCAACAACAAAAAAAATTAGCCAGGTGCTGTGGCGGGCGCCTGTAGTCCCAGTTACTTGGGAGGCTGAGGCAAGAGAATCCCTTAAGCCCAAGAGCTGGAGGTTGCTGTGAGCTGTGACTCCACAGCACTCTAGCGAGGTCGATAGAGTGAGACTCTGTCACAACACACACACAAAAATAGTAATAAGAGATTCTCTTGCCTCTGACCCCCTAAGCAACTGGGACTACAGGCACCCACCACAACGCCTGGCTATTTTTTTGTTGCAGTTGTCATTGTTATTTAGCTGGCCCGGGCCAGGTTTGAACTTGCCAGCCTCGGTGCATGTGGCCAGTGCCATAACTCCTGTGCTACACGTGCTGAGTCGAGATATAGTTTTTGTTGTTTTTATTGTCTGTCTGTTTGTTTGTTTGTTTTGTGGTTTTTGGCTGGGGCTGGGTTTGAACCTGCCACCTCCGGCATATGGGGCTGGCACCTTACTCCTTTGAGCCACAGGTGCCGCCCTATTGTTGTTGTTTTTTGAGACAGGATCTCGCTCTGTTGCCTGGGCTAGAGTGCTGTGGTGTCATCATAGCTCACATCAACCTCAAACTCCTGGGCTCAAGGAATCCTTCTGCCTTAGCCTCCCAAGTAGCTGGGATTCCAGGATGGTCCTGTGCACAATACCACACCTGGCTAATTTTTTCTACTTTTTGTAGAGATGAGAGTCTTTTTATGTTGCCCAGGCTGGTCTCAAACTACTGGCCTCAAGCAGTCCTCCTGCCTCAGCCTCCCAAGGTGCTAGGATTGATTGCAGGCATGAGCCACCACATCCAACTACCTTATTTTTTTTAATATATATATATTTTTAATTTTATTAAGTTTTTTTTTTTTTGAGACATTCTCACTATGTCACCCTGGGTAAAGTGTTGTGGCGTCATAGCTCACAGCAACCTCAAACTCTTGGCCTCAAGTGATTCTCTTGCCTCAGTCTCCCAAGTGGCTGGGACTACAAGCACTCAGCACAACGCCCACCTGATTTTTGTTTGAAGATGTCATTGTTGTGGCTGGCGCTCTAGCTGCTGAGCTATAGGCGCTGAGCCTCTGCCCAGTATCTTATTTTAGGGAGGTCCTGGAAGACATCGAACCTTTCCCTGTTAATGGGCATTTGGGGCCTGGGAGTCTCCAGGATCAGGTTTAGCCATCTCCTTTGATAGCAGTTATCCAAGGGTGGGCATGTGTTGGGGCTTTGAGGAGTTGCACTGAGCTTGTCACCTGCCCGTGTCTCAGGTGGCTTCGAGGCTCCAGTTTGGTGGGGCATGTCACTGTGCTTATTTAGGATCGTTCAGTCATTAGTGTTGAGTGGGTGCTAAGAAGCAGCTTGATATTTGATAGAGCTAAAGTGGGATCACCCTGGGCAGATGAAGATTTTCATGCTCATTTTGCCCTGCCGTTGGTCCATCTAGGGATTCTGAATTCCTGAGCCTGGCAGGGGGTAGTAAAGGCTTGTTGTCTTGATTCTCGTAGGTGCAGCCCATCCAGCCCACATCAGCCGTGCCCCAGCCCGCTGTGGTCATTGCCAGCCCAGCTCCAGCAGCCAAGCCATCTGCCTCTGCTCCCATCCCAATCACCTGCTCAGAGACCCCCACCGTCAGCCAGTTGGTGTCCAGTAAGTGGCTCCTAGAGGAGAAGTGTGAAGAAGAGGGAGAGGCATTTATTTGAGTTCCCCAACCTCTTCAGATGCTGCTTTCCTTAACAAACTCCCTGGGGCCCAAGGGGAAGGGCAGAGGCCCAAAGTACAGGCTTGGCTTTCTTCTTCTTCTTTTTTTTTTTTTAGAGACAGAGTCTCACTTTGTCGTCCTCAGTAGAGTGCTGTGGCGTCACAACTCACAGCAACCTCCAGCTCTTGGGCTTAGGCGATTCTCTTGCCTCAGCCTCCTGAGTACCTGGGACTACAGGTGCCCGCCACAACGCCCGGCTATTTTTTTGTTGCAGTGAACCTGCCACCCTCAGTATACGGGGCCGGCGCTCTATTCTCTGAGCCACATGCGCCGCCCGAGCGTGGCTTTCTCATTCCCATTCCTGTTGAACTGGATTCTGGCATGATGATGGTGGAGGCCACTTAGTCTCTGCTGTGGTCTCTCACCTAGTATTTGAGGAATGTGGATGGCCAGCAGGTGTGTTTGGGGCTAGGCATAGGGAGAGTGGGAGAGTCAGCTGTTAGCGCTGGAAGAACTTGAAGGTAGACCCCAGAGAGGCTAATCCAGGCCCCTTTCCCTTTCTCCCCAAGGCTTGCTTGCCTTGGGGACAGGGGTGATGTGGGTCTTAAGGGTGCCTTTTGCTAGACGTCCTCACCCCTCACTTCTGCACTAGTCCAGACTGATGAACCAAATAAACCGTGACGATTCACATCTTACACACTCATCCCTCATCCCTCCCTCTGGCCTAGAGCCACATACTCCAAGCCTGGATGAGGATGGGATCAACTTAGAAGAGATCCGGGAGTTTGCCAAGAACTTTAAGATCCGGCGGCTCTCCTTGGGGCTCACACAGACCCAGGTGGGTCAGGCTCTGACGGCGACAGAAGGCCCAGCCTACAGCCAGTCCGCCATCTGCCGGTGAGTGGGCTGTCCAGGAGACGATCGGGGCCTGCTTGGGTGTCTGGTGCCATTTAACACTCTCGGGGACCCTGGCATCTGGCTGCTTTCCATATTCCCCCTTGCTCCTGCCTTCTTCCAGATAAGGAAGATTGTGCTAGGGGCAAACTCATCTACACTTGGGTAGCCCGTCTTTCTGGGGCCCTGAGAAGTTTATCCTCCAGTCCTGAGCATTCATACAGACTTCTTTGAAGAACCCAAGACTTCAATCCATTTAGGAATCCTATCAGGGGAGGGGTACAGCTTATAAAATTAAACTTCAATTCTGTCTTTGCCCTTAAGTATAACCCATCGAACCCTGTCATGTCCCCATCTCCCCCTCTTATAAAGAAATATAGCTGATTTTTCTGTGTGCAACTAACAAACTAGTTTTGGTGCCAGTATCAAAGGAGAGGATAGCAGAGAGTTTCCGACAAGGATAAGTGCATGGCTCAGGGATGGCCACAAGGTTGCCTGCCAACTCCATTGACTAGACCCAGGGTGACTATTAGAGTGCCTGCAGTGCCAAGTGGAGAATTCTGTTGCCACATCTAGGCTCAGCAGGAAAGAGCAGCCCAAGTTGTGAGTGATCTGCGTGAGAACAGCAGGGGGCAGCACTATGACATCTGGAGGCCTCTCAGGATGACCCCTCAAAGGCCTCCACTTACCTAGGGGAAAGTTCTGGGATGGTTGTTGCGATAGCTGCGCTGTTGCATTGCACTACTGCTGGAGCTGAGAAGCTAAGGCTGGGGAATGGTCTCCCTGTTAGGACCTGGGACTCTGAGAGTGAGGAGGAGTCTGGGCTTGGCCAAGCTGGAGGGGCTGTGGTGGGGATGGTGTGGGGAGACTGGGGGGCAGTCCTGCCAGCTTCCAAGGCAGCAGCCCCTTGAGGATACTGCTTACACCTGAGTGTGGGGTGTGCTGAAGAGACCAAGACACTCTGTCCCTTCCTGGGATGGTTATCTGCAGGTTTGAGAAGCTGGACATCACGCCCAAGAGTGCTCAGAAGCTGAAGCCGGTGCTGGAGAAGTGGTTGAATGAGGCCGAACTCCGGAACCAGGAAGGCCAGCAGAACCTGATGGAGTTTGTGGGAGGTGAGCCCTCCAAGAAACGCAAACGCCGCACCTCCTTCACCCCCCAGGCCATAGAGGCTCTCAATGCCTACTTTGAGAAGAACCCACTGCCCACAGGCCAGGAGATCACTGAGATTGCTAAGGAGCTCAACTATGACCGTGAAGTGGTACGGGTCTGGTTCTGCAATCGGCGCCAGACGCTTAAGAACACCAGCAAGCTGAACGTCTTTCAGATCCCTTAGGGCTCAGCCCCCGGCCCTGCGTCCTAGCACTTTGTACTGGTCCCTCGGCTCCCAGCTGCAGCCACTGCCAGGGCAGCACCTGCCCTTTTGCCGCGTGCAGCTGTGTGCGCCCTAGGTCATGAGACTCCACCGTGTGCATGTACGTCACTGCCTCCTTCTCCCCCAACCCCCACATCATGGGGAAACCTGAGGGGCCCACATGGGAGCCAGGGCTCTGGGCTGGCTGTGCAGAAGAGGAGTTGTGGTGTCACTTAGAGAAGCACTTTGCTAACATGTTCCTGAAGGGTGAATTCTGGTTGGGAACCAGAGAGTCCCTGGCTTTGCGGCAGGGCTGTAGCAGCTCCTAAGGCCATTAGCTCTTGCTTTTTTGGCATTCCCCTTCCAGCCCTCTTCTTTGCTCCTCTGTGTTAGTGTGGCAGGTGTGACACCTCATTCAGTGGAGCCGCAGCCTCCTACTACCCCTCCCCTACACTCGGCCCATAGGCACTCTGTCCCCTAGAAAAGCCCTATGAAATAAAATTCACAAAAGGGTGATGTCCTGCTTAGAAGGTCAGGCTTGGGTGGCACCTGTGGCTCAGAGGGTAGTACACTGGCACCATATACCAAGGGTGGCAGGTGTGAACCCAGGCCCCAACCAAACTGCAACAAAAAAATAGCTGGGCATTGTGGCAGGTGCCTGTAGTCCCAGCTACTCAGGAGGCTGAGGCAGGAGAATCACCTAAGCCCAGGAATTGGAGGTTGCTGTGAGCTGTGTCATGCCACGGCACTCTACCCAGGGTGATAAAGTGAGACTCTAAAAAAATAATAATAATAATAAAAAATAAAAAAGAAGATTAGGCTCAAAGTCTGCCTTGACCTCAAGGTCAGAACATTCCTACAGCCCTGGGGCCAGAACATGTCATCTCTCCCACCCCTCCCTGGTTCTACCAAGGGAACAATTGCACTAAAACAAACCTGTTTGTTTCTAATCCATGTTGGAAGGAAGTGACAGTGAACTCTACCTGTCCAGGAGTTGTCCTGGATCTATAGCAGGTTGGGAATTTAAAAAGTAAGGCCATCTTCCCAGATTTTAATCTAGTCTCATCTGTGGCCATTCTTCCCACAAAAAGAGTGTGGGTTAAGAGAACTAGCAGCTGGGAAAATCCCTGCAAGAAGGCACCTCTGTAAAAAAAGAAGGAAAGGAATGCTGACTTTCCCTTTCTCTGGTCCCCATAACCACCCCCAACCCAGTCCTGGAGCCTTCTCAAAGGGAGTAAATTAAACAATTAATCTGACAGCCAGGCCCTAGGGTAGCACCAACGTCCTTGGAAGAGCTGATGATGCCCTGACTTAACTCTAATTTTCTTTGTAAGTCTAAGCCTTGGAGACTGGAGGAGAAATCTCATTTTGACCAGAGGCTTAGACCGTGTATGTGCGAAGCAACCCTCCTCTTCTTGCCCAGTGCCCCTTGAGTCAAGGATAGCCCCAGATTAGGACAGGTTCTGCCTTCGGTGGGGTGTCGTTACAGTACACTTGGGGTTGGACTCTCATCTAAGCTGTTAAGTGAATTTCCAGCCTCACTGTGCCTACACGGTCCCTAAAAGTCAGTCTGTGACTCCAGAAAGTCAGGAGAGAACTCAAGGGATTTGTTTAGATGGTCCCAGACTTGGTGCATAGACCATCCCTACAGGGGTCAAGCACCCCTTACCCTTCCAGCAATCCCTCTAGCAATCCCTCCATGTGACTCACTCAAGGGAGTGACAGCCAGGCGCGAGCAAGCCCCCACTTCTAGCCTGGCTTCCTCTGCTGGGCTATGTTCTTTCCTTCCCACTTCCTACTGGTCACTTCCAGGCCCTGAATGCCGGCATGGCCAGCCCCGCCAGTGAGCAGGGGAGAGCTGTGTGCAATACACACCCACATTGACACACGCCTCACAGTATTTGGGCCAGCCAGACCTGCAGAGTGTGTGGAGGTGATCTCAGGAGAGAACCTGTCTCCCGTGGGAAAGCTTCATAGTCTAGTTCAGGGTTATCAGCCTGCCTCAGTGAGATCACACACTCGCTGAGAGAGGTGTTGTAAAGTTTTCAGTAACAATAATTGAAGTTTGTAAAGGGTTCAGTGACTTCCCTTCAATAAATTAGAGAGATGCAGATTGTCATGCTCAAACACTTGCATTTAGACATGCTTCTTATTTGGGAGAGACAAGTGGGTCACAGCTGCCACACTGGGAATAGCCTATAATCCAGGGTGTGTCTATGGTCGCAGACATTCCAGAGGACGTCATCTATCCTGTGTCATGGCAGGAAAAAAAATCATGAACCACTGGCCTAAATTAGGCCAGGCCTCTCCATCATCTAAATCTGTCTTCCCAAGGCTAAGCTAGAATTAATAATTTTCTTCTCAGCTGGAAGGATGGGTTGGTCATTCAGAGGAACAACATCATGGGCAGAATATTTGCAGGCTGAATTCCCCAGGCAGGGGGTTCAGGGTGTCCTTCAAGCACATCCAAAGCAGAGCTCACTGGCCTACAATTCTTGCCCTTGCTCCCCCAGCCCCTCTGGGAAGCAGCTGGGGCCTGGGCCACTCTGCTTTTGGTTTTTAGGGAAGCATTAGGTTCTGAAGGGAGTTGATATAAATTTTGTTTTGAAAGCATCTTTCTGGACTTAAAACAGAGCTCAGTTGGTCCTTTGCCATGGAAAGAAAGGAGAATGGACAGACAAGGTTTAATTGTGTATAGTTTTGTTTGTTTTGTTTCAAATGAAAGACCAAAACTTTCTATGGCCTGGTGAATCAGCTTAGGTCTTTGTGCACTAACCATGGCATTTTATCCAAGTGGAGCCCAGGGAACAAACTCAGCCAAATAGACTAAGGAACACACTTGAGTTTGTAACGCAAGACCCTGACATGTTTGTGTTCTTGGAAATTTAGTCACCTTCCTATACCCAGATTTCCTTTCTGCCTCCTAGGCCAGGCTCTGATACGAGGTTCTGACTGTCTCCAAACATGGGCAAAGCCTACAGAGGGCTGGAGCAAGGGTTGGGGAGGGGAGAGGGGAATGGGGGAGAAGCACCTGATGTCATTGTGTGGAATAAACAATATTTTTTCTTTTGTACTGGTCTGCTTATTTCTTGTTCATTTCTCAGGGTGGAGATATAAGGCAACCAATGTCAGAGCCCAGGGAAGTGGTGGGAAGTGGCTTTTGCTATGAGCTTACAGCCTGGAAAGTTCCAAGATAAGAGGGCAAGGATCAGCGCTCTGGAGTCCCACTTCTGAAGGCACTGCTTGGGCCCTCCTGACACAACTCTCCCAGAGGGCTCAGGGTCTGCAGGGCCAAGGGGGTATGTCCTTCCTCCTTTTAGACCACTCTTCTGGACCTCTAGAGCCCTAGAATTCTCTACCATGCCTACTTCCTGGACCCTTTTTCACTGAGTCCTAAGGACAGAGAGACTGTGCTATTGGTGCACACACCTGTAGGGTCAAGAGGTAGCTGCTTAGTCTGTTCTGGTTGTTATAACAGAGCACCTTAGACTGGGTGGCTTATAGACAACAGAAATGTATCCCAGTATACCATGGAATACTATGCAGCCTTAAAGAAAGATGGAGACTTTACCTCTTTTGTGTTTACATGGAAGGAGCTGGAACATATTCTTCTTAGCAAAGTATCTCAAGAATGGAAGACAAAGTATCCAATGTACTCAGCCTTAATATGGAAGCTAATTTATAGCTTTCATATGAAGGCTAAAACCTAATTATAACACAAGAATATGGGGAAAAGGGTAAGGGAGGGGAGGAAAGGGAGGAGGATGCATGGAGGGAGGGTGATTGGTGGGTTCACACCTATGGTGCATCTTAGAAGGGTACAGGTGAAACTTACTAAATGTAGAATACCAGTGTCTACATATAGTGATTATGAAAATGCCATGAAGGATATGTTTAACAGTACGACCAAAATAGTTCAGATTGTATATGAAGTCAGCACATTGTGCCCCATGATTGCACTAATGTACACAGTTATGATTTAATAAAAATATAAAAAAAATCATGACAATGCAAGGAATAAGAAAAGAACAAACCAAATCCCAAACTAGTAGACAG
>CAUYON010201629.1:0-17856 GCA_963573935.1 Arctocebus calabarensis | reverse complement strand
TTTGTTGACATGTTCAGCTATTTCTTTTCTTAGAGTTTCATAGTTCTCTTTATAGAGATCTTTCACATCCTTTGTTAGATAAACTCCCAAATATTTCATGGGTACAGGTGAAAATTACTAAATGTAGAATATAAATGTTTTCATATAGTGATTAAAAGGCCATGATGGCTATATTAAATAGTTCAATGAAAGTATTTCAGAATGTATATAATTTCAGCATATTGTGCCCCAAGATTGCACCAATGTATACAATTATAATTTAATAAAAATTTTTTAAAAAGCAAAAAAAATGGTGAGGAATCAGGGCAACAACTTTGGCAATGTGAAAAATCAGGGTAAATCAACTGCTCCAAGGCATTTCAAAGGTGATATGTCAGAAAATATTGTTCACAGAGAAATTGCTGAAATGTGAGAAATATAATTCAGAATATGAATGGAACAGAGGATGATTGGAATGGAGAAAAAGATGGAAGTACAGAACAAAATGAAAAGTTCAGTAATTGTCTCAAGAAATCAGTGCATTCAAAGACTAAGTTATCAAGAATATGGCCATAGTCAGGAAAGATATAGCACAGCTGAAGGGATTGAAAATGCATTTGAAGCTGTTCAAAATGCAGCAGAGATCCTTGAAAATGGAGATGAATGGGAGGGAAGAAAGATCTCAGAAAATGAAGATAAATCTTTTCAACTACCCCACACATCCAAAGAGTCAGATAATAGGAGAACAAGAACAGAATATTCTCTGAGAGATTTATGAAATCATTTCAATGAGAAAGGATACCTGAGGAGGGTGAGGTCTAAGAGAACAAGTCTTCTCAAGGAGACCACAACCATACATTTGCAGGATCCTCACCTGACAGACATGCCGTCCACTTGTGAGGTTCTAAGGTGGGAGGCGCCAGGATGAAAACACACACACACAGGGGAATGGACACAGTCAGGCTGAGACTGAGACCCCACTTATTTTTTCTTCTAATCTTTTATATTCTAACAGGGAAAAAGGTCATTTAACATTCTCTTCTTTGACATTCTCTTACTCCTTGGGAATCACTGTGCTGTTTACCTTGAAACTGCCATGCTGTTTATCTCTATATCTGACCATCTAGACTTCTTACTCCCTGTTCTGGTTCTTACCAGTTTCTTCTTAGAAAAGGTCAAACTTCGGCCTTTGCAGGGGCAAAAGTGAGTCCCCCGCAGCTTCCCACATCTCCCCATCCCTTATTTATTTTAATAGAGGCTTAAGTGCGCTTGTCTTAGGTTGTCCTCCTGCCACCAGATCTAGCTTATCCATCATTGGATACCTCAAGTTAATGAAGAGGTTCCTGTCTTAGATGGCTTAGAATGTTGGGAGGATCTTACACATCATTGGCTGCCACTTAGCTTTAGACAGTCTGAAAGGGAGGATCCCCTCTATCCTGCAACTTCAATCTTAATATCTCTTGAGCATTTAATCTTAGGAAGAAACAGAGAGAGCTTACCACACAAGGCAGCATGGCTAATATTATAATCAAAACAATGACAGCTACAACCAATCCCATGAATACAGGCCAAATAGTATCAAGAGGAGAGGAAGCATAATGTTTAAATTGGTCAAATAACTCGCTAGCTGCTTTTGCAGGATCAAAGGATAAACTTTGAGTCACTGTGTTATTTCTGAATGAAATCCTTTCAAATCAAGTGAATCATTCAAATCCAAACAAACCCCCTCAAGGTAGTGCTTGACTTGGTCCCAGGGATCTTTAGTTTGATTCCAAGTAAGATTAGTAAGACAAATATGTTGATAGGACATTGCAGCTGATTGCCTAAAGCCTCTATTGTTTAAAACAAGAGCTGTAATTTCTGCTCTATCTTTAAATCAATTTTCTCTTGTGTCGAAAAAATTTGGGAAACATTTTGTGTGATGATATTCACATACCCCACGGTTTGTGTGCCTTGTACAAGAGCTAATTAAGCCACAATAGCGGCGGCCATAGCAGAAACCAAAGCTGTAATGTATAAAATTTTAAGGCCATATGCTCTGGATCGGCACACAAGCAATCCCTTTAACTGCTGGAGGATGGCTAAACCAGAATCAGGGGACTATTCTTGGGTCAAGTTTACAGGAAGATACACAAAAGGGGATTAATATAAGAGGAAAACAAGGTCATCCCCTTGTAAGGGGTCAATACAATTGGTGATATTACATTTAGAACAATTCACATTGAAATAAGTCATATTAATACTGCTGTGATCACAGCACTCATAGACCAGTTACCCGTTAATAATATGTCCCACCCAGTAAGACAAATAGTCCAGTTGCTGTTAGTTTCATTCAGTAGTTTAGGCCAATAACAGACCTACCACTGAAGCACCCATTGTCCACACAAACATCCATGTCATTCAATGTAGTAGCGTTGTAACAGGTCTTTAGCCACTGAGTCCCATTGTCCACCGTAATGTTATCAGCACAGAGGCAGAGAGGGGTCCTAACAAGGTACACAGTATACTTGGAACCATAGGATGTGCCAGTAAGGTTATTGACCACCACAAAGCAATTCCCCCAAGGGCGAAGATGCAGCAGAGGAGGTTCCAGGACAAGTGCCCAATGCAGCTGACCATAAACCAGAAGGAACACTGTCAATGGCAGCAGGCACCCTGACATCCACATGATGAACCAGATCTCTGGGTGCCACTGGGCACCGCCATCAGAACCCTGTGGACAAACACAAACATGTCCTCATTCCCAGATCAATACAGGGTAGGGACCCTGCCATGAACAAGTAGCTGGGTCCTTCCAGTGGACCAAAGTAAAGGAAGTGACAGTAGAAGGGTGCCAGAAGCGGTCAGCCCGAGAACAGCCATAGGCATCACAATTTAAAAAATTAAGGACAAAGAGAGTGTGGTTCAATAATGTATGAGGAGAGGAGGCATAAAGGATGTTGCATCATTCCCCCTTTAAAAATTTTTTCAATTTGTCCCCCCCTTTCTCTCTCTCCTCTCCTCTCTTCCTCCGTTTCTCTCTCTCTCTCTCTCTCCTCCTCCTTCCCCCACCAAGAAAGACCTTTCATACAAAAAAAAAAAAAAAATTTTTTTCAATTTGTATTATTAAAGTGTTGAGCGCACATTCCATAGTACCTTACCCTTGGGGATTATAAGGGATACCAGTGGTATACATGACAGAGAATTGAGCACAAAATTTCTGAAACATTTTACTAGTGTAACCAGAGCCATTATCAGTTTTCAATTGCTGGGGACATTTCACGGCAGGAAATAGCGAAGACAATGATTGATAACTTGAGAGGAAGATTCCCCTGTTAAAACAGATGCAAAAAGAAAGCCAGAAAAAGTATCGATGGTAACATAAACATATTGTAACTTGACCAAAAAAAGGATGTGAGTAACATCCATTTGCCACAGCATGTTAAGAATAAGGCCTCGAAGATTTACTCCCAAATGAGGTACAGGGAGAAATTCTGGACATGAGGGGCACTGTTTAAAAATCTGTCTAGACTCCTCACCTCGTAATTTAAACATCTTTCTAAGGCTCTGACTGTTTTCTTGATGAACAGCATGTGAGGCAGTAGCTTCTTGGAAGCCAGTGGCCACAAATCAGATGGTGCCATCTTCCGTGGCATTACCTGCAGTAAGGGGTCCCGGCAAGACAGTATGAACCCGAATGTGACCAATAAAAAATGGACATTGACAGGTTTGAATGTGTTGTTGGAGATTGAGAAATGAAGTTTTTACCTCAGAAGTATAGGTACGAATGAGGGGAACAGTTTCCAAGCATAACAAAGCTTGAACTGTGTAAACACTACCAGTGCACAAATTAAAGGGAATAGAATGACAACTGTGAAATATTGCAACAACAGCTCGCAATTCCACAATCTGTGCAGAAGCGGTAGGGGTCATAAGTCAGGTTAACTTACCATCAGTAGAATAAGCACATTGTCTATTAGAAAAACCATCAGTAAATACTAAGGCTGCAGCAGGAATTGGGGAAGTATGTGTAACTTTAGGGAATAAAAGGGTGTGATGATGGACAAACTCATATAATTTATGAGATGGCAAGTGAGTATAAATTTGCATAAAAAAATTAGTGAAAGCTAAATTCCAAGCATCTGATGTGCGATATAACCTCTGGATCTGTTCCTTAGTAACGGGTTTTAATTTCAGGAGGGTCTAGTCCAAAATGCTTACGAGCCTCTTGCCTACCCTTTGTAATAAGTTTGGCTAAAAATACATGATAGGCTATCAATGCTCCTAAAGGAAATATGGCCACATGAATCCAGTAAAGCGGTTCTTCTTGCCATAAGAACCCTGTAGGGAAAGTATGTGATGGTAAAATACATAAACTCCAAGGTTTATCATAATCTATATAAGTCAGCGGTTGGGTTGTAATAGCCTGTTCAATCCTTTCTAATACCTTTGGGGCCTCTGGGAAAAGTTTTCAAGGAGAGGAAGGGTCAGGTGGTCTCTGAAGGATGTTAAACAATGGGAGTAACTCTGCGGAAGATAGGCTTAAGTTAGGGCATAGCCAGTTAAGGACTCATAATAACTTTTGAAAATCATTAAGGGTTTTTAATTTGCTGTGTTGATCAACTAATTTTGGGTGAAAATTTTGGCATGGATAGAGGGTGTAACCACAAAATGAAAAGGGAGACTTTCGTTGAACTTTTTCAGGGGCTATTTGCGGGCCATTTGACTTCAATGCCTGTTCAAGTGAGGCATAGTCTTGTAATAAATCACCTTCTTTCAGGGCAGCCAACAATATATCATCCATATAGTGTACCATATATAGAAGAGGATATTGAATTGTAATCAGCTCAATGGCTTGTTGAACAAATTTTTAACACAAAGTAGGGATATTTGGCATGTCTTGAGGTAGGAAACGCCATTGATACCATTTCATTGGTTCTTTAAAATTTGTTAAAGGGACACTGAATACAAAACATTGATAATCAAGAGTAAATAAAGTAATAGTAAAAAAAAAAATCTTTTAAATTTATCACAAGAAGAAACCATCCCCAAGGAATAGCTGTAGGCTTAGGCAGTTAGGCTGCAGAGCTTCCTTAACTACCACGATCTCTTATACAGCCCTCAATGCAATAGTCGTCATTTGCCAGATATCTTCTTGATTACAAAAATGGGAGTGTTCCACAGAGAGGAAGAAGGTTCTAAATGTCCAGCCACCAGTTGCTCCTGCACTAAAGTGTGAGTGGCTTGAATCCTTTCCATGGTAAGAGGCCACTGATCTGCCCACACAGGTGTATTGTCAAGCCAAGAGATAGGTTCAATATGGGGTGCAGTATGATCAGCACCCTGTACTAAAAAGACCCCAAACCTGTATGACCAGGGTTAGCTTTAACAGAAATGGGGTCTCGAATGCCTTGATTATTTTTTCCAAAAGCCTGTGTAGGTAACAATCCTTGATTAAGTAACTGATGAGTAACAGTGTCATTTTGGCTAACAAGGAGAGTGTCCATAGTTTTTAGTATATCCCTGCCCCACAGATTTATAGGTAAACAGAGCAATACATATGGTTGGAACGATCCACTACGACCTTCTGCATCTTCCCATTTTAGGATATTGGAGCACTTCTCAGTCCTCTGAGCTCCACCAACACCTTGTAAATATTTTAAACTGGGATGTTTGGGCCAGGAATTGGGCCAATGACGATGGGAGATGATAGAGGCATCAGCCCCTATATCCAATAGCCCAGAAAAAGATTTACCATTGATTTTTAATTCCAGTTTTGGGTGATCTGCAGAAATTGGCTGCACCCAATATATATTGGAAGACCCAAAGCCCCCCTGTCTTCTGCGGGAAGCTTTAACCTGAGAACCAGAGGTGATTAATGGTAATAATATAACTGAGCAAGGTGAGTATTGGCATTGATCACTTGCACAGAGCCCTGAGCAGAGGCCATTACCTTAATTTCTCCTATACAGTCTGCATCTATGACTCCAGGATGAACCTGGAGTCCCTTCAAAGTTATGCTGTTAAACCTAAAAGGAGACCCACAGTCTCTAAGGATAAAGGCCCAAAAAACCCAGGGGGTAACAACTGAACTTCCCATTTCAGGGGTCAATATGAGGTGGGCGGTGGAAGAGAGGCCCAATCTTGACCTACCTGTGGTTGTACGGTAGAGGTTATGAATGGATTGTGTGTGGAGATTGGTGGCGTTTTGGGAGGCTGAGGGGAGGATTGCTGCAGAGTCCCATAACATTGAGTTTTCGGGGCTCAGGTCTGACCCCTCCATATGATTCTCTGTCATAGTGTAAGGGGGTTCCCTGAAATATCTGTTTTCGAATGACACTCGTTAGCCCAATTAGTTCACCATTTGCATGTAGGGCAGTGTCTAGGACCTCTTGATTTAGATTGACATCCAGACTGCTCCCTTTGGAGCAGTTTTTTGCTAAATGTCCAATGCCTTGACATCGAAAACAGCGAGCACCGTCTTTCTTTCTTTTGCATAAAAATTCTTGTACAGTAACACCTCTCATTGCCACAGCCATAATAATACCTTGCATGGTTTCTGGTGTAATGTCTGCACAGAGCCTAACATATTCAAAGAAGTCTAATTTATCTTTCCATGGTCTAATAGCTGCCTTACAAGCAGAATTAGCATTTTCAAATGCCAATAGCTTTACCAATATGAGGCCAGCCTCAGTATTATTAGTGACTCTTGAGGAGTCTGTCAATAGGCTATCAACAAAATTTTGAAAAAGTTCAATAAGTCCTTGTGTAATATTAGACATGGATGCTTCTCCCTTAACTATATTAGGCAAATGGCATCAGGCAACTAATGCTTGAGCATTAAGTTGAGCATAAGTCTCTAGGTCATAATTCAGTTGCTGACTGTTATCATCATGTGGCCCTTCCCCTACCAACATTTCCCATGTACCAGGGGCACCAGCACAGTGATTGAGTTGAACCAAACTATGACAGAGTTCAGGTCAATAGGATTTCCATAGAAGATAATCTCCACCGGACAAGTATGCTTTAGGCATATGCTTCCAATCTGAATGAGTCATGGCATCCAAGGCTAAAGATTCTAAAATTGCCTGTGCATAGTGGGCTGTAAGGCCATAAGAAAAACAGGCTAGCTTTATCTCTTTCAAGCTTTAATGGGAATTACTCAATGACTGTGCACTGGTCCATTAGGTCCCGCGTCCTCATACATGGGATAACATTCCTCAAAGCCCTCTACAGTCACTCCACGTTGGTGAGTCAAAAATAGAGACCTTTGTAAAAGGGGAAATATTTTGTGCAAAAGGCATTTTTGTGAAGCTATGGTCATCAAGGCAACAGGGGAGTCAGATGAGTCTAAAAGATCAGGTGGAGTTCAATGCAACCCAGCAGCAACTGAGGGAGCGACTGAAGGAGCACACTGAACAGGTTTAAGTGGCTCCACATGAGAGAGTCGTCTAAGATTCTGATGAAGAAGTCTGACCTCCCCGGAAAGAGTACATACTTCCCCCCAAAGAAAATCAGAATCAGGATTCACAGCTGTTAAATATGGTGCAGAAGGTTCCGTTTCAGCCAGGAAAGCCATAGGATCTTCCTCAGACTCAGTCGTCTCCCCGGGGTCCACCAAGTCCTCTACTAAAACTGGGGGATATCCCTGCTCTATAGGAGAAGAAAGCACCTGCAAAGCAGTTTCAGTTTGCATTTGTAGTCATTTGCTTCTACTGGAACTTTATCTGGGCCATGGGCAGAATAATAATCATGAAGTTTCGTGTCCACATTCATCCAAGTATCTAAATTCACAGTCCCTACTTCATCGGAAGCATGGACACACATGCTCTACAAAATGTAAAAACTTAACTCTCTGACCTTGGTTAACCTTAGTGACTCGTTGAGGAATCATTTGCTTTAACAGATGGATAAAGAGGTTATGGCTCAATCCTGCCCCCCATCTTTAAATTTAAAATATGCCACCACACTTACTGAACTTAGGATGCTTCTCCCACTGGCCAGCGGTCTTTGTGGTGGTCCGTCATGGGTTCCCCATGCCTCAGGTCCCTTCATGGTCACCAGTTTAACCAACCCGCTGTCCACTAGCCAGGTTCTGAGGAGGGGACACAAGGATGAAAACACACACACACACACACACACACACACACAGGATAATGGACTAACCAGGCTGAGACTGAGACCCCACTTATTCTTTTTCCAAGCTTTTGTATTCTCACAGGGAAAAAAGGACATTTAAGGTTCTCTTCTTTGGCATTCTCTTATACTTTGGTAACTGCTGTGCTGTTTACCTTGAAACTGCCATGCTTTTTATCTCTATTTCTGACCTTCTGGACTTCTTACTCCCTGTTCTGGCTCTTGCCAGTTTCTTCTTAGAGAAGGTCAAACCTCGGCCATTCCAGAGGCAAAAGTGGGGAGAGTGCCCGCGGCTTCCCACTATCACTGAGTTGTGTCAACTCTTGGGAATTTGTAAACTTAACTTCCTGGAACCAGGAAAATTTCATGTTTGGGGAAATTCTGTAGCTCTGTAGGGGTTGGAACATCTCCTACTTGATTCAAACTGGCCAATGAGGAGGGTACCTGTGGGGTGGAACTTTTTGACTATTTGAAAAGGAAAGACCAAGACATTCAGGAAGCATGGGCATTTGGAATTCTTCTATACCATAAGGTCCTGGCTGGTGAATAAAGCCCTTGCTCTTATTAATGTGGTGTTTGGGTGCTCTTTCTCTCTGTTGGGCCTTATCTTCCTACAACACAAAAAAATCAAATATTTATACTATAGAAATTCCCAAAGGAGAAAAAGATGGTCACTCAGACACAAATTCTATACTCCAATACATTATAGAGGAGAACTTCCAAGTATTGCGAGATTCACAAGAATTCAGATATTAGTTTCAGAACCAGCATCACTCGATCCAAACAGGGCATCTCCTAGACACATTGTAATTCATTTCACCAGTGTTAGAATCAAAGTAGAAATCATGTAAGCAGCATCCCGTAAGACAAGTATTACCTACAAAGGAAAAAAATACCAGGATGACCTGGTTAAATTTCAGCTAAAATTTTTAAAGCCAGGGGAAAAGAGTTAGTGACTTTAACAAATTTCCATCTCTGGATCTGATGTCTTGCTACACTGAGTTTCTTTTGTGATGAAGAAATAAAACTCTTTAATGATAGCCAAATGTTGCCAAAATTTGCCATACCTTGACCAACTCTAGAGGAAATACTCAGACATATTTTTTTCACAACAAGAAGCACTATGATCTAACACCAAAGGAAACACACCCAGAAATTTGGGAACAAATCCTAGATTCCATGTTAATGGAAAAGATAAAAGTGAGTTCTGTACATCTGAAAAGGGAGATAACCAAAATACAATCACACATATCAATTCTCTTCATTAATGAAAATTGTTTTAATTTTCTTTCAAAGCATCACAGCTTGGTTGAATGTATACAAAACCTGAGGCCAAATATTTGTTGTCTCCAAGGAACTCACTGACTCACAAAAATAAAGCAAAACTCAGTTTTATGGGATAGGCAAAAGTAATGCATCAAATAGAATGGAGATAAAAAGCTAGATTTAAATCATATTTGTAGATAAAATCACATTTGAATCAGAAAAAATAATGAAAGGATAAATGGACACTATTCAATATGGGAAGAACACAATATGAAGATATTTCAATAACATTTATACATCGTGTATGCCACCTATATATTTTACTTAATTTATAAAATGAGCCCTAACTTATCTGAATAATATGATATGTCCCTGCACTGTTAATAATTGGATATTTTAACACGTGATTGGTAATACTGGACAGATCTTCCAAACAAAATTTAAAAAAGAAATAATGGAATTAATTATGATCCTAGAACAAATGGATTTATTTTCAAGTCATATACAAATGGATCATGAATACATTTATGTCTTTGTGGCATTCAATGTGTTGATTATTTGTACAAATTGGAGTGCTTACATCTTACTAATTAATATATCTTTCATTTCATTTTCTTAATCACAGTGTTATGAAATTTGTGTTCATTACTTAAAGGATTAGTCTTGTACCCTTGCAAAATTCTCCTTATGTTAGTCCCTCCACTATCCCTCCCTCTATTGAGCCACCCCACACCATTCCCATCCCCTTCCCCTTCTCTCCTTCATCCTGAGCTATATTTGCAATTCATCTCTCACATGAAAATATGAGTGATTATAAATTGGTTTTATAGTAGTAGTGAGTACATTGGATTTTTTTTTTTTTCATTTCTGATAAACTTTACTAAGAATATTCTCCAGTTCCTTCATGGAAACATAAAAGAGGTAAAGTTTCCATCTTTTATTAATGCTGCATAATACTCCACGGTATACATTTACCACAATTTATTAATCCATTCATGGGTTGATTGGTACTTGTGCTTCCTCCAGGACTTGGCAATTATGAATTTTGAGCTGCAACGAATAAACTGGAGCTAATGGCTTTGTTGCAAATTTACTTTTGTTCTTTTGAATAACACCTAGTGGAGGAATTACAGGCTAATTTCTTCAAGTGTTTCCCCTGCACTTTCTCCAAGATTTCTTATAGTTTCATGTCTTAATTTTAAGTCTTTTATCCAGTAAGAACCAATTTTTGTTAGAGGTGAATTAGACTCATTTAATGAACTTGGATTATTGTAGAATCCATCCTGCTTCCCTTAGTTTATTAATTTTTTTGTCGTTGATCTCTTCTTTTAATCTTACTTTTAGATAATTAATTAAATATAATTTACCTATAAATAGACATCTCAAATATTTCTATCAAATGACCAAAAATTATTAAAAATTCTGTCAAGTAACCAAAAATTCAATATATTTTTAAGCAATAGTATCATAGCCTCTCATTTTATGAAACTCTACAGAACAAAGAAAATGAGTTGAACTAAAAATGTTATTTTTGAAATAAGGTAACTACAGATATTTATTATATTTTATAAACACAAAATTTGTAGTATCTCTCATCCTTCATGTTATAATTCTTGAAATAAGGTAACTACAGATATTTCTTAGGTTTTATAAACATAAAATTTATAGTATCTCTTATCCTTCTTGTTATAATTCTTTGGTAGATGATCAATTATAATTAGGAGGTTGCTTGTATAATGAAGATTGTGAATGAGTTGACCTTGATGGAGGGAAGATTTAACAGTTATCATGGGCACTGGAAACCATGGTTTCCTACAGGTAGCAGGTTAGGTAAAGGTAGCTGATTGCCTCTTAACTCAGGATATGTTGTTGGAAAAGTAGTAGGCTCTACCATCAGTCTAAAATAATGGTTCTGCCTGAGACATATTATGTCATATTGAGAAGTTGTAGTTGTGATATAATTTACAATCTCTCTATTCAGTTGAGCATAGCTGCTATATGAGTGTGTGTGAAAAGTGGTCAATTGATTTAAAATAGGACATTGCTTGTTGCAATGTGTTCTGATGGTCTAACTAAAGTTGATGATGGAGGAGGAAAATCAATTCTGATTGGTACCACTGTATCAGGAAATCTTTGGCTGAAAGGAAGATTCTTTATTAGAGGCTCATTTACATTTGTAGAGTTTCTTCAGCAGTGTCTATAACTAACTGGAATTATAATCTATGTTATCATCTGCTGTAAGTTCCTTCTTATTGAAATTTTAAGTTGAAGAATGAGTTGCTAGAGAAGAATTTTTAATCCTGACTCTTCTTTTTATTCGTACTAAAAGTTAAGCAAGCCACACTTAAAATTTGGATTGTGATAGAACTGTAACTAAAGGAAAAGGAGAAGTTTATTTAGTGATATCACATAGCATAGAACAAATAAGTATAACTCATTAAAAATCTCAAATTTCAATTTCATTTCAGAAAAGCAATGTCATCAGATAATTTATGTACATTAGTGACTGATTTTTGTTTTTTTCTTAGACAAACTCTCACTTTATAGCCCTGAGTAGTGGGCCATGGCTTCATATCTCACAGCAGCCTCAACTTCTAAGGTACCAAGAATCCGTTTGCCTCAGCCTCTCAAATTGTTGTGACTATAGGTGCCTACCACAACAGCAGCTATTCTTACAAACAGGATCTCACTCTTGCTCAAGCTAGTCTAAAACTCCTGAGCTCAAGCAATTTATCCACTTCAGTCTCCCTGAGTGCTAGGATTATAGGTGACAGCCACAGTGCAAGGCCTACCAATGATTATTTTTAAGAGTGCACTTACTGAGTAACAAACATTCAAATAGTTATTTCCACAAAGAACTGCAGGTTATATGTTGGTAATAGCAGTAAATACCAATTCTTTAAGTGGCATTAGTAAATTTATTTGTAGTTAACTGGTAAAATTCAAGGTTGTTAGCAAATTTTTAAACAGTCTAAAATATCTAATACTTTATTATTAATGATTTGACAGTTACAACTTAAGTATTCATATCATTTTAGAAGTCTTACATTAATTTACATACTAACATACTTATATTTAGGTGTATATATGTACACACACTGAGATAAAGTTAAAATTACAGAATTTTGTCTGATAGTATACATTTTCTTCTACAAGTGGTACTTAAATACTTTTAGTACCTGCCTTAAAGCAGAGTCTTGTTTTTCTTCTGCCAGAAGCTCAGGTAGAGAAGCAGATTGTTGAAAATTCTGTTGGTTTTTACTAAATCATTAAAGATTAACCTGTTGAAATTAACTTTTCATATTTTTAGTCTCAAATATTTTAAAGGGCCCTTTCCATCTAAAATTTCCTTCTTTTTTTTTTTTTAAATTTCCTTCTTAAAGAGTTCTTCATTAATCCCTATGGACCTTCCAGTCTTGTCCCACTGAATAGACTGTAGTTTGTCAGTACAATCTATTTTCCAGAGTTTTCTGAGAAAAGTTAAACAAAGAATATCCTCATCTTCACCTGCTTCAGAGTGATAAGATGTACAATGTCGTCTTCTTATCAAGGAATCTTTACACAGAGCCACAAAAGCCATTTCTTCAACCATTGACCTCAGGTCTGAGTCCCATGGAAAGGTATAATCATTAAACTGACATCTAAAAAAAGCTTCTGCAGAAAAAAATATCTTGTATTTTTTATCCATCTTCAGAGGAAACATCTTTAATTTGTGAAGAAACCCATGCCATGTCAAATAAATTTCTTCTCAGATGCTGTTCTCATTTGCATGGTTATCAACCCACAGCACCAAATGCTATTTCAGAGGCCTATGCTGGCAAGCTAATCTAGATTATGACAAGGCTTTCAACCTGGATGGCCGTGACATCACAAGATGAGTTTTGTATCCTAGTCATAAGCCCTCTATGGCCAATAGTGTTTCCAAACTACTATGTGATTTTATCAAGTTAAATAAAATATATACTGTTTACATAATGTGATTATTATAATCTATTTTCTGTAGAATGTTTCAAATAAGTTATTTTGTTATGATTCTTAAACTCAGTGAATTTTATATACAAACATTTATGCCACTATGACCTTCTAAATACCAAAATTTATGCCAGTATGATCATAACATATGGTGAATAGGCAAGAAAGGAAGACAAGGGGCAGAGCAAGATGGCTGACTGGAAGCAGCTTCCAAAAAAGGCTCCTGTCCTAAGGGAAGATAACATTCAGAAACTGTGCAATTAAGCTGAATACTGGGAGCCCAGATGAGAAAGAGAAGTGATTTCTGATGCTCACCTCTGCTGAGACAGGCTGCGACTCCAAGAAATCAAGTTTCAGGTACAAAATTCATCTGAAAGGAAAAGTGTCAGTCCCCTCCCCAAGAAAGCTCTGAGTTTCTTGCTTTTCTGTTCCCTTTCTTTTTTTTCCTCCTCTTTTGTTTCTGCGGGTTTTCTACAGACAAGCAGTGAAGAGTGGACCCCTTGTCTCACCCCACAAAAGAGTGCAGTGGGAAGTGGGGTGTGCTTCTCCTGAGCACTGCGGTGTGACTCTGAAAACTCTATTGATCTGCAAAAACCAAAGTTAAGTTTTCCCCTCCATTCTGAACTTATAGTACTACCAGATGCCTAACCCCCGCTGAGACTGAGGGAGGAGGCCCCCACCCCCGCCTGCTGGAACAAGAGCCCCACCAGGAAAAGACGGGGGAGGGCTGCAGTGAACCTCCCTCCCTCCGGCCAGGAAAGTAGCAGGCAAATGCCTGGCCCTGAGCCCCGTGCTTGCCAGGTTTCCGCAGGCCCACTGTCTGCTAGGGATTCTGATGGCTACTGCTAGGCATCCACAGGTCCACCCCCATCCAGGAACTCCCCGGGCGACTGCGTGGGCCTCTGCCTGGCACCTGCAGGGACCCCGCAGGCCCTCTCCTGGCCAATAAATCCCCTGGCCACCATTCGGCCCAGAGCCTGGAGCCTGCAGGGCTTCTGCAGGCCTGCCTCCTGCCAGGAACTCTGCCTGAAACCACCAGGCCTCAACAGGCCCGCCCAGGCCAGGAATAACCTCGCCAACTGCCTGGCCCTGTGACCCATGCTTGCCTGGCTTCCCCAGGCCCGCTGTTTGCTAGAGACTGTACTGGTGACTGCCAGGCCCCCGCAGGGCTTTCCTGGGCCAGGAACTCCCCTGCTGACCACGCAGGCCTCACCCTGGCACCCACGGGGCCTCTCGTGCCCAGCCTTCTGTCAGGGACTCTGCTGGTGACCGTCAGGCCTCTACAGGCCTGTCCCCAGCCAGGATCTCCCCCAGCGACCACCGGACCCTACATCCCACATTTGCCGGGATGCTGTTGGTCTGCCTTCTTCCAGGGACTCTGCCAGCGACTCCCAGGCCCCCGTCTAGGTACACTCTTGGTAACTGTGTGTGCCTCCGCCTGGCACCCACGGGGCTCCGCAGGCCAGCTTTCTGCCAGGGACCCTGCTGGTGACTGCCAGGCCTCTCTGCAAGCCCACCACCTGCTAAAAACTTTCCAGACAATCACGCAGCTCTGTGCCCACTAGTTGAAGAGCCTCCTCTGTCCCGCTTTCTATCAAGGACTCCACCAGCAACTGCCAGGCACTTACAAGCCCGCCACCGGCCAGAGATTCGTCTGGTGACTGTGTGGGCCTCTGTCTGACACCTGCAGGGCCTCCACAGGCCCAACACCATCAAGGAAATACCCTGGGAAACCACACGGACCTGCGTCCCACACTTGCCATGTCCCGCTCTCTTATAGAACCCCACCGGTGACTGCTGGGACCCTGCAAACCTGCCACTGGCCAGGACCTCCCCAAGCAACCATGTGCCCAGATACCCTGATCCTGCAAGGCCTCTGTAAGCTGACCATCTGCCAGTGACTCCACTGGTGACGGCCAGGCCTCTGTAGGTCCGCCCTCAGCCAAGAACTCCCCCAGTGATCACACGGACCCACGCTTGGCACTTCCAGAACTGTGTGCACCATCCCCCATCCTGCTGCTGGATACAAGCGTACCACACTCGTGGTCTGCTCCCACAGCCAGAACTCCCTGACTGGGCCAGTCTCAGAAGATCTGTGCAGAGACACTCACCACAAAGTTCCAGCAATAGAGTGGTCCTGCCAGGGTCTAATCTTGGAGTGACACCTTCCCAATTCTAGGGACGGCCAGAAGCAACAGTGAAAAAAAGTTATGGGGTGGAATCAATGGAAAAACTCTGGCAATAGGAATAATCAGAGTAGACCAACTCCTTCAAGGAACAACAAGGCAGACACAGTGCAAGATCTCCTGCATAGGCAAATGGCTGAGTTGTCTGAAATCGAATTCAGAATCTGGATTGAAAATAAGATCAGCAGGCTCGGTGCCTGTGGCTCAATGGGCTAAGGCGCCAGCCACGTACACCTGAGCTGGTGGGTTCAAATCCAGCCCAGGCCCGCCAAACAACAATGATGGCTGCAACCAAAAAATGGCTGGGCCTTGTGGCAGGTGCCTGTAGTCCCAGATACTTGGGAGGCAGAGGCAGGAGACTCACTTGAGCCCAGGAATTGGAGGTTGCTGTGAGCTGTGATGCCACAGCCCTCTACCCAGGGTGACACCTTGAGGCTCTGTCTCAAAAGAAAAGAAAAAAAAAGAAAGAAAGAAAGAAAGAAAGAAAGAAAGAAAGAAAGAAAGAAAGAAAGAAAGAAAGAAAGAAAGAAAGAAAGAAAGAAAGAAAGAAAGAGAGAGAGAAAGAAAATAAGATCAGCAGAATGGAGGAAAAGATGGAATTAGAATTTCAAGCAGTAATTGAAAATGTGACCCAAAAGATGTCTCAAGAATTCAATGAATACAAAGTCAAAATGACCAAATATTTTGACACATTGAGATAGGAAGTTGTAGCCCTTAAAAATCTGAGAAATTCAGTAGAATCCCTCAGTAACAGAATGGAGCAAGCAGAAGAAAGGATTCCTGCAATGGAAGACAAAGCTTTCAAACACTCTCAAACCTCCAAAGAGCAAGAGAAATGTAAGGCAAAAACAAATCACTCTCTAGACAGCTCTGGGATAACTCAAAGAAAACCAATATTCCCCACCTAGGGATCCCCGAAAGCGATGAAGCGGCTTCACAAGACACAGAGTCTCATATTCATGAGATTATGAAAGGGAACTTGATTTCCTCCAGCTCCATAGTCGATGGAGATTTTAATACTCCTGTGGAAGTGTTGGATAGATCCTCTAAGAAGAAGCTAAGTAAAGAAATTTTAGATTTAAATTTAACCATTCAACATCTGTATTTAACAGACATCTACAGAACATTTCATCCTAATAAAATTGAATAGACATTCTTCTCATCAGACTATGGAACACACTCCAAAATTGATCACATCTTAGGTCACAAGTCTAACCTCAGCAAATTTAAAACAATAGAAATTATTCCTTGCATCTTCTAGGACCATCATGGAATAAAAAAATGAACTCAACAATAACTGGAATCTGCAAACTCATAAAAAACATGGAATCTAAATAACATTATGCAGAAGGATAGATGGGTCATAGACGAGATTAAGAAGTAAATTACCAAATTTTTGGAACAAAATGACAATGAAGACATGAATTATCAGAACCTCTGGGACACTGCAAAGGCAATCCTAAGAGGGAAATTTATAACACTGCAAGCCAACCTCAAGAAAACAAAAAGATAGAAAAGGAAGTTAACAACTTAATGGGACATCTCAAGGAACTGGAGAAGGAAGAACATTCAACCTCAAACCTAGCAGAAGAAAAGAAATAACCTAAATTAGAGCAGAATTAAATGAAATTGAAAACAAATGAATTATAGAACAGATCCATAAATCAAAAAGTTTTTTTTTTCTTTTAATAAAGGTCAATAAGATAGATAAACCTTTGGCTAACTTAACCAAGAAAAAAAGAGTAAAATCTCTAATTTCTTCAATCAGAAATGGTAAAGACGAAATAACAACAGACCCCTCAGAAATCCAAAAAATCATCAATGAATACTACAAGAATCTTTACTCTCAGAAATATGAAAATCTAAAGGAAATTGACCAATACTTGGAAGCATGCCACCTATCAAGACTTAGCTGGAAGCAAGTAGGAATGTTGCACAGGCCTATATTAAGTTCTGAAATAGCATCAACAATACAAAACCTCCCTAAAAAGAAAAGCCCAGGACCAGAAGGTTTTATGTCAGTATTCTAGCAAACCTTTAAAGAAGAACTAGTACCTTTATTACTAAACCTCTTCCAAACTATAGAAAAATAAGGAATACTAACCAATAAATTGTATGAAGCAAACATCACCTTGATCCCTAAACCAGGGAGACACCTAACATGAAAAGAAAATTATAGACCAATACCACTAATGAATATTGATGCAAAAATATTTCAACAAGATCCTAGCAAACAGAATCCAGCAACATATCAAACAAATTATATACCATATCCAAGTGGAGTTTATACCAAGATCTCAAGGCTGGTTCATTATATGTAAATCTATAAATGTAATGC
>CAUYON010201626.1:0-10400 GCA_963573935.1 Arctocebus calabarensis | reverse complement strand
CTTGAGCCCAGGAATTGGAGGTTGCTGTGAGCTGTGATGCTATGGCACTCTATCCAGGGTGACAGCTTGAGGCTCTGTCTCAAAAAAAAAAAAAAAAAAGTTTTGCTTTGGTTTGTTTTTGGAGACATAGTCTCACTCTGTACTCTAGGTAGAGTGCTGTGGCATCAGCCTTGCTCGCAACAACCTCAAATTCCTGGACTCAGGCAATTGCCATGTCTCAGCCTCCTGCTTAGCTGGAACTACAGGCACCTGGCTAACTTTTCTAATTTTAGTAAAGATGGGGTCTCACTCTTGCTTAGGCTGGTCTCAAACTCCTGTCCTCAGGCAATCCAACTACCTTAGCCAATCCAAAGTTCTAGGATTATAGGCATCAGTCACAATGCCTAGCCTATTAAAGAAATTTTTAAAAAACTAAATATATAATATTAATCATCTATGTTTGTAACAGAAGAAAAATAAATTTTGCTTAAATAAATCTCTCTAAATGAAGATTAGTTTAGCTAAGGAATCAAAACCCAGAGTTAAGTGCTTCTTGACTATTTTTTTTTTTCCAAAAATGAGTATAGAGAAACGTATTAGTGCCTACATGTGTTATGTACAAACATAACAGAGAAGAAGAAATTATATACGGTTCCAATTCAATGACTATGTTACTAAGAATTTCCCAGAAGATGCTCTCTTAAATTTTTAAAGCCTATGGTTATCTCTTTCCCTCTTAACGACATACTTTGGAGAAACAATTTGCTTTACAACATTTGGAAAAGGAACATGGTGTCTGATTCTTTCATTCTTGAACTAACACCTGCTTGAGCTCACAGGTTCCAGACCAGCCTGGGCCAGAGTGAGACCCCATCTCTAAAAATAGCCAGGTGTTGTGGTAGGTGCCTGTAGTCCCAGCTACTTGGGAGGCTGAGGCAAGAGAATCACTTAAGTCCAAGAGTTTGAGGTTGCTGTGAGCTGTGAAGACATGGCACTTTACCGGTGACAAAGTGAGACTCTATCTTAAAAAAAAAAAAAGAAAGAAAAGTAAAACCTAACAATTTCAGTTCTAAAAATACATCTAATCTTATGTACTGATCTTATTACCCTCTACTTTAGAGATTCATAGAAGTTACAGTACTTATCCCAAAACAATCCAGAGCAACATCTTAAGAAAAACCACTAACATGCAATGGAATTTTATTAAGATTAAGAGACTTTAAATAAGGAAAAGACTATCAGATACTCAGGTTGAGAGAATCCTGAAGGGTCACCTTAGTCCAATCACATACCAGATGCTTAAATGTCCTTTTCTAAATTCCTATGAAGTGTCTGGTTTGCCTATTCTGGAATACTTCCAGCAATAGGGAGCTCACTACCTACTGAGGTAGACCAACCTATCTTTGAATAGATCTGTTAAAAAATTTGTCAAGTTGAGCTAACAGTATATTTCCTTATAGCTTCTATTTTACTATCTCTAGGTTTATTATCTTAGAGCCACAGTAAAATCTCTACTTCGCATAACACTCCTTTAAACGCACAAAGACAAATATTACATCTTACCCAAACTTCCTCTTTTGTTTGTTTGTTTTTGGCTGGGGCTGGGTTTGAACCTGCCACCTCCGGCATATGGGGCCAGAGCCGTTCTCCTTTGAGCCACAGGCACCGCCAACTTTTTTTTTTTTTTAGACTAAGTATTCCACTTCTTTGATTGCGTTTCATTGGAAACAGATTTTGAGTCTCCCCATCATGCATCCTAGTTATGCTCTTCTGAATTAGCCTCACATCATCCCTTTCAGAGCCCCTTCACCCACAACCTCCTCAACCCTCACAGCTATTTTTTTTGAGACAGAGTCTCAAGCTGTCACCCTGGGTAAAGTGCTGTGGTGTCACAGCTCACAGCAACCTCAAACTCTTGGGCTTAAGCAATTCTCTTGCCTCAGCCTCCTAAGCAGCTGCCACAATGCCCAACTATTTTTCCTTTGCAGTTGTCCTTGTTCTTTTAGCTGGTCCAGGCCGGGTTCCCACTGAGCTATGGGCACTGCTCTCCCCAGCTATTTTAATAGCTGAATATAAGAATCAAGAAAATTGCCTTAAGTATTCATTCTGTTAGGTTGTATTAGGTTGAATTAGGATTAAAGCTCAAGTTTCCAGTGCCCTACCCCAGTAGTTGTTTTTTTGTTTGTTTCTTGAGACAGAGTCTCACTCTTGTTGCCTGGGCTAGAGTGCCATGGCCTTACCCTAGTTCACAGTAACCTTTAACTCCTGAGCTCAAGTAATCCTCCCACCTTGGGCTCTGGAGTAGCTGGGATTACAGGCATGAGCCACAACCCTGGGCCCCCTAACCCAGTATTTTTTGAATGAGCTATAGTGGGTCATTCAGTGTGCATTACCATCACCTGGAGACTTGTTAAACCACCCCTGGCTTCTGATTCAATAAGCCTGGGATAGGGTCTGAAACGTGCCTTTCTAACAAATTCCTAGGTGATACTAAATTCTGTTGGACTATAATTTGAGAACCACTAGCCTAGGCCAAGAGTTCTTAGATTTAAGCATGAATTGGAATCATTTGGGATGCTCATTAAATCTGGAGTTTAGAGCCACTCCTCCAAAGTAATTCCTTAAATCTGAGAGGAGTTCAGGGATTTGCATGTCTAATAAATACTCTTGGTGATTCTGATTTAGGTGATGTCAGCTGTGAAAGGGACCTTGACACTCTATATTTTGAAACATAACTGCATTTTAGGAAATTTAATTTCTTTTTCTCTAGATGTTACATCTTTTGATCTTACAGTGGCTTGGACATGAACCTGTATTCCAATGGTGGAATTGCTAAGGAGCACTTCAATTGATAACACTTGACTGATTCAAATGATACACTTAAAATTTTAACAAGATCTCTTCTGAATGTTGTAAAATATCCTAGATTGATTTTGAATGTTTCTATCCCAGAATGATTTGAATAAAATATCCTGGATGTTTGTGAGAAGTATTATATAACACGGACATGATACATGCATAACAAAACCTCTGTCATAAAATGCATATACATGATAATAAAAAGGCCAAATTTATCATTACCTTTGCTTTATGAAGATCAACTCCATACATAGACAACTTTTTGGCATTCTCAAGAAATTCCAAGTCAGCTTGAGCTGGAGTCATGGACCTTTGATAAAATAAAAATAAAAACTCTTTCAGTATCATAGTGTCATCATTTACAGTAATAACATTTGTGTATTTATTGTGCTTTACTTATATACAGTAAACATATCTTACAATATGCGTGTAAGATATATATATGCAAAGGACGGGCACGGTAGTTCATGCCTATAATCCTAGCACTCTGGGAGGCCAAGGAGGGTGGATTGCTTGAGCTCAGGATTTCAAGATCAGCCTGAGCAAGAGCCAGACCCCATATCTACTAAAAATAGAAAAATTAGCTGGGTGTTGTGGTGTGGCAGACACCTGTAGTTACAGCTACTCAGGAGGCTGAGGCAAGAGGATCAGCTGAGCCCAAGAATTTGAAGTTGCTATGAGCTATGACACCATGGCATTCCACCCAGGGCAGCAAACTAAAACTCTTGTCCCCCCCCAAAAAAAGATGTATTTCAAAGTCCTGAAAGTAGGTTATTATGGAATAAGACTCTTACCACCACCTGCATCTAAATAACTAAAATATACCTTAGAAAAAAGTATCTTTCAGAAACGAAGTCACCAAAAAAAATCAGAAAAAAATTTTTTAAATTCAACTTAATAATTTCCTTATAAAGCCCCTTCATCCACCTTCAGTTCTGTCCCCCTCTCCCTTCTGTTCAGCCTTTTGCTCCAACACACATAAATTCCTCCCACTAACTTTTTCTTGCTAAAATGATGACCAAATTAAATCCTCTGAGGGCATGGTGCAATTTACAATATCCTCCCAGCTGCCCTTTTCTATCCATAACCCTTGAATCAAATAATTATGGAAATTAAATAAGAGGGCAGCAGACGTTACTTAACTGGAGACTGTTAATAGGGGCAGCCTTGATGAAAAGAAAATTTCAAGTAACAGATGGTGTCCTGCCCACTGATCTAAACAAAATAAATTGGTTAATAGAAGCAGATAGATAATAGGGCTGCTTTCTCTGTTATTAAGATGTCTTCATTACCGGCCATATAATGAATTAGATTTGTTTGAAAACAATCAGTCTCACTGTCTAAACATTCACTATGATGGTCTTTCCTTCTCCTTCATAAGTTTCCTCTCTTTTGAAAAGTGCTCATAAGCTAAGCAGTCTGTAGAGCTTTTAAGACAAAAATATCACTCCTAATGCAGCGTAATTCAGACCAATCAAGTACAACTGCAGCCACACCCACAAAGAAAAACATGTAAGTGCCACTTTCCCCGTAAACGACCTCAAGCTATAGAAAGCAGCAGGGGTCTCTTAACAAGGAAAAGTCACTTCTGAACCCATCTGTCTCATTAAAAAGGACAAAGGATTCCTTAAAACCACCACAATCAAAAGAACAAAAAAAACCTCAGGAGATCAGCTGTAGATCCATTAATGACTGAACTTCTTTCCACACACTCTAAAGCATCACACTTGAATTCTATTTATTAATGGAAAGGAGAATGGAAAAATTAACTCACATGCAAGACTGTATATTCAAGACATTAAAAAATATCTCCGAAAAGTTTTATAGTTAAATATTTTTTTCCCATAGAAGTTATACAATTTTCTAATAAGGTTATTCTCAGTTATTTTACTTTTACTTTTTTTTTTTTTTCTAGACAGTCTCGTTCTGTCGTCCAGGCTGCAGTATAGTGGTGCAATCACAGTTCACCACAGCTTAGAACTTTTGGGCAAAAACAATCCTCCTCCTACCTCAGAACAGGTGTGTTCCACCCACACCAGGTTAATTTAAATTTTTTTTGTAGAGATGGGGTCTTGTGATATTGCCCAGGTTGATCTCAAACTCCTAGCCTCAGGAATCCTCCTGCCTCAGCCTTCCAAAGTGCTGGGACTGAGCCACTGTGCCCTGCTATTTTTCTGTTGCTACTATTAATGAGATGAATTTTAGCATTTTGGAGCAGGAATGGAACGTGAATATTGCAGAGAACATTTTGCTGCTGAAGAAACAGGTCCTGAGGAATCACATGGTCAATGGCAGGTAAAAACTCTTAGTCTAAAGCAGCCCTTAACTCGGGACTCTAGTCATATGGGCTAAAATCTTGGCTCTGATCCTTAAGAGTGGTCAGCCAGTGTCTCCTCAATCTCTGTGAAGAAAGATTCATCATAATGCCTATTTCCAGATACCAGTAAAGGCAATGAATTCTTTTGTCTTTGTTGAATCAATGAATATGACTTTTAGAATCAAATGAGATAAAGGTTGTAGAACTGCTTTCTAAACTGCCTGGCACGGTGGCTCACGCCTCCCTAGCACTCTGGGAGGCCCAGGCAGGTGAACTGCTTGAGCTCAGGAGTTTCAGACCAGCCTGAGCAAGCGGGAGACCCTGTCTCTAAAAAACAAAATAGCCAGGCATTGTAGTACGGAAGGTGACAAAGTGAGAGTTTGTCTTAAAAAAAAAAAAAAAAAGCTTTATTTTCTGATAATCCAGTGGTCCATTTACACACAGATCATAAAATAAAATTAGGAGAAATAATTTGGATCACTTGAAGACAAAATTGAAAACACTAACGAAACAAGCATGATAAAATCTTCACTCCTTCAATCCTAAGAGACATTAATTGGGACAATTTAAATTTCAAACTATGTAAATTAGATGCTTCTATAAATCAGCATGCTTTAAAAATTGTATTATGGGCAGGACGTAAGAGGAGATCTTTAAAACTTCCTTGATAGGCTCGGTGCCTATAGCTCAGTGAGTAGGGCTCCAGCCATGTACACCAAGGCTGGCAAGTCTGAACCCGGCCTGGGGCTGCTAAACAACAATGACAACTGCAATCAAAAAAATAGGCAGGGTTGTGGTGGGCACCTGTAGTCCCAGCTACTTCTGAGGCTGAGGTAAGAGACTCACTTAAGCCCAGGAGTTAGAGGTTGCTGTGAGCTGTGATGCCTACTGCTCTCTACTAAGGGCAATAACTTGAGACTCTGTCTCAAAAGAAAACAAAACAAAAAACTTCCTTGACAGTTAAAAATTGTATTTATATTTGAAGTTTGACTAATGCTTTACAATTTCTTATATAATTTTTAGCCAGGTGCAGGGGTATGCACTTGTAGACCTAGCTACTTGGGAGGCTGAGGCAGGAAGACCACTTAAGGCCATGAGTTTGAGTCCAGTATGGGTTACATTGACAGACAGTCTCTAAACTCATCTAGTTTGAGGCCACAATGTACAATGACTGTGCCTGTAAATAGCCACTGTATTCTAGCCTGGACAACATAGAGAGACCCTGTCTTAAAAAAATATATAAATATATATATATAAACATATATATAATATATAAATATATATATATTTTTAAAGACAGGGTCTCTCTTATATATATTTTTTTAAAGATTTGAAATAATTTTTTCCTAAAAGTTATATGTAATACATGTAATTTTTTCCTGAACCACCTGAGAATAAATTGCAACCTAATGACCTATTCACTCTGAATACTTTTACTACAAACTAAAAATCTGTCCTACAAACAAGAATAGTCTTCTACATTAACCCCCATACAACATACACCAAGGCTGGCGGGTTAAAACCTGGCCCGGACCAGGTAAACAACAATGACAACTGCAACAAAAAATAGTCGGGTGTTATGCCGGGCACCTGTAGTCCCAGCTACTTGGGAGGCTGAGGTAAGAGACTCGCTTAAGCCCAAGAGTCAGAGGTTGCTTTGAGCTGTGATGCGACAGCACTCTACCAGGGATGACACAGTGAGACTCTGTCTCAAACAAAACAAAACAAAATAGGAAATTAACACCGACAATTACTGCCATATAACTGTCAGACCCCGCCCTCCCAACAAAAGTTTACCCAGTTGTCGCAGAAGGATCTAGTTTAGCATCATGAGTTTCATTTATTTCATGTATCTTCAGGCATCTTCAGTCTGGAATGACTCCTTAATCTTTCTTTCACTTTTAAGACCTCAACCTTTATAGATTACAGACCACTTATTCTGCAAAATGTCTTACAATTTGGGCCTCTGTGAGCTGATTCGTGTGATGCATCTTTGATAGAAACATCACAGAAGTGGTGCTATATTCTCAGTGAATCTATTAAGTGGTGTATAACTTCAATATGTCCCTTTGTGTGCAATGTTCATTTTAACCTCTAATATCTTCCAGGTTTCTCTTCTGTGAAATTCCTCTTTAACTCTTTGTAATTAATAAGCACTTTGTGGAAATATCCTATTCCTTAATCAAATTTTGAATTTATTCACTTATTTATTTATATCAGTATGGACTCATGAACTCTTGCCTTATTTAATGTAATACAATTCATTCTTTTCTTTCTTTTTTCTTTTAGAGACAAGATCTCACTCTTTTGCCCAGGCTAGAGTGCAGTAGCATATACAGTTTACTGTACTCTTGAACTACTGGGCGTAAGTGATCCTCCTAAGTAATGATAACTACAGGTGCATGCCACCCATACTTGGCTAATTTTTAAATTTTTTGTAGAGATAGAGTCTTACTATGTTGTTCTGGTCTTTAATTCCTGGCCTCAAGTGATCCTCTGGTGTTAGCTCCTTGAGTAACTGGGATTACAAACTCTAGCCACTTTATTTTATTTTATTTTTATTTATCTATTTATTTTTTGAGACAGTGTCAAGCTGTTGCCCTGGGTAGAACGCTGTGGCATCACAGCTCACAGCAATCTCAAGCTCTTGGACTTAAGTAATTCTTTTGCCTCGGCCTCCCAAGTAGCTGGGACTACAGGCACCTGCCACAACGCCTGGCTATTTTTTGGTTATAGTTGTCATTGTTGTTTGGTGGGCCCAGGCTGGCTTCCAAGCCGCCAGCTCTGGTGTATGCGGCTGGCGCCCTAGCCACTTGAGCTACAGGTGCCAAGCCATAGCCACTTTATTTTAATACTTAAATTGGTCCACTAGGCATCCTTGCAAGACTACCATCTTCATCCATTGAGCTCTAACTCTTCAAGCCAAGATGTACCACTTACCCAAGGGGATGCTCCCTATCTTGCTTAGGCCTCAATGTCTGAAGCTAGCCTGCCCCTCTGCATGGATGACTATCTTGTTCTGCTCAACCTAATGTTCCTGGAACACTTTTTCCGATTATAAAAAGTCATACACATTCACTGTATAAAATTTGGAAAATAACAGTAAGAGCATAGAAAAAAAGGAAAGTCTCCCGTAATCCTACAACCCACAGACATCTATGCATGTACATACAACACATATATTTTATGAGTTAAATTGACAAATTAAAACAAATTATTTTTCACCTTAAAATTTTATTTTATTTATTTTTTTTAATCACCTTAAAATTTTAATGCTCAAAGTTTTTCCTAAAATTCCTAAGACCTGTGAAAGTTATGACAAACATGCTGGGAAAAGATTAGATACCTCGAAACCTCTAAGAGTACTGTCTTGAATTTATTCAGTACCACCTAATAATTTACTACTTGTAAATACTGCAGCTTACAGAAGTACCTAAATAGGGAGCACTGGCACTAGTTAACTCTTGCTCATTAAAAAGAACATACAACAAAATTTCCCTGTATTTATTTATTTCAAGCAAATGGGGTCAGGATAGAGCCATTCAGTGAGTTGCAGGGCCACGCCATAGCCTTTTATTAATGTTTGCTGTATCTCCTTATTATGATTTAAAATAATTAACTGTGTGTGAGGTGGAAACTGACACATATACATACCTTCCTAGTGCCCGTAAGTGGAAAGCAATTAATACTAAAGCTTGATTTGCCAGTGTAAATTTAAAGTGTTAATTATAGCTTTAAAATCCCTGTCTGGGCAAAGGGCCACTAGTAAGGGTTCCATTTATGTAGACAGTCTTCTATTTGTCAAGAAGGAGGGTAGTATTTGCTAATATTGTACTTTCCAGTGACTAGTAAATAATTATGCCTCAGCATAAGTTTCTTTGGATTAGTTAAAACACCATTTATTGTACATAATGAAAATTTTTTTTTTTTTTTTTGAGACAGAGCCTCAAGCTGTCGCCCTGGCTAGAGTGCCACGGTTCACAGCAACCTCCAACTCCTGGGCTCAAGTGATTCTATTGCCTCTGCCTACCAAATAGTTGGAACTACAGGTGCCAGCCACATGGCCTGGCTATTTTTTGGTTGTAGTTGTCGTTGTTGTTTGGCAGGCCTGGGCTGGATTCGAACCTGCCAGCTTTGGTGTATGTGGCTGGCACCTTAGCTGGTTGAGCTACAGATCTAAGCCGAAATTTTTCATTTGAGTATGTGTTTGGGAGGGTTGCAAATCTTTCCATAAAGCAGCAAGTAAATCCCAAGAACATAGACTTTAAATTTTCTAATCATAGTGATCCATTATTGCTCAATTTTTATATACCTAACAGAACATCAAACGGACCATATCAATTTGTCCTTTGAGATTGTTTAACCTGTAAAAGTTTAAAGTATGTTAAGTTCTAGAGTGGTTCTCCAAACCCAGACTCACATTCAGTATTTCAGAATTATTATCTTAGCACTCACTTGAACTTTCACTATACACCATTGTGCTAAGCTCATACGAATTTTGTGATTTAACAATTATGAAATTCATATTATTGCCCTAACTTTTCAGATGAGAAAACTGAAGCTGGAGAACTTAAGTAACTTATCAAGAATTACATGCTTAATAAAGAATACAGTCTGAATTTAAAGCAAGATAGGTTGATTCCAGAGCCTATCCTTTTAAAAAAATTTTTCTTGAATTTTGTATTTAATTGTTTTAAAGTTTTCCTAATTTTTCTTTTATTATTTATTTATTTATTTAGAGACAGAGTCTCATTTTGTCACCCTCAGTAGAGTGCCATGGCATCACAGCTCACAGTAACCTCAAACTCTTGGGCTTAAGTGATCCTTTTGCCTCAGTCTCCCAAGTAGCTGGGACTATAGGTGCCTGCCACAACGCCCGGCTATTTTTAGAGATGAGGGTCAAGCTCTTGCTTAGGCTGGTCTTAAACCCATCAGCTCAGGCAATCCACCTACCTCAGCCTCACAGAGTGCTAGGATTATAGGTATGAGCCACTGCGTCCCGCCCAGAGCCTATCCTTTTAACTATGGTACCCTCTTGCCTCAGTGGTTCTCAACCTTTTTTGACCTTAGGACTTCTTTATTTCTTTTTCTTTTGTTTTGTAGAGACAGAGTCTCACTTTATCTCCCTTGGTACAGTGCTGTGGCGTCACAGCTCACAGCAACCTCCAGCTCTTGGGCTTAGGCGATTCTCTTGCCTTAGCCTCCTGAGTAGCTGGGACTACCGGCACCACCACCCCCCCACCCC
>CAUYON010201624.1:0-12780 GCA_963573935.1 Arctocebus calabarensis | reverse complement strand
CATTTTTTGGTTGTAGCCGTCGTTGTTGATTGGCAGGCCCGGGCTGGGTTTGAACCCGCCAGCTCAGGTGTACGTGGCTGGTGCCTTAGTCCGCTGAGCCACAGGCGCCGAGCCAGCATTTATTTTAAAATATAGATACCCTGACCCCTCCCCTAGAGATTCCAATTCATTATTCCATATTAGCCCTTTCCCAGGCTATCTTTGTGATGAACAAGTTTAAGGAATACTGTTTTATATAATAGTATTTCATACTACAAAATTACATCAAAATTATTTGTAGAAAGTATATTAGACTGTTTAGTTAGCATCCTCTTCAGAGTTGTTCCAAGCCCAGAGAATACGCCCAGCCTCTCTTTGTCTTATAAACTTAAGATAGCTCAGAACCTGTTCAATGGCAACAGTATTCTCCTCAGTGATACATGGCAGCATGATCACATCGTTCTAGGCTTCTGCAACTGCATTTTAGCATTTTGAATTAAATAAGAAAGGGCTCCTGGGGGCCTGTAGGCTTACTTCTGTGGGTTAGTTGTACCAATGATTGCAGCTAACCATAACAAGATCTCTTTTATTTTTTCAGGTGCCAAACCATATGATTTCTTCTGACTCTGTTTCATCGTCCCCTGGTACCTTCTTGAGCTCAAACTCTACTCTTTGTAATAAGCAAAATGTACATATGTTAAACAAGGGTGTACAAGCAGGTAAATTTTTTGAAGTTAAACTTTTCCATTGAAATAAAAGTGGCTCTTACACATGTAAGATACTTAACCTCATAATAAAGGAAATTAAGATTAAAACTGTATCCAACTATTTTTCACCTATCAGATTGGCAAAACTCAAGTTTGATAGCAAGTTTGTGGGCTAGAGTGTGGGGAAATGGGTGACCTCAATATATTTAGGAGTCGAAGTTGGTATGCTGTGAAAGGCAGTTTGATAGTTCCTATCAAAATTACTCTGGCCCAGCATTTTTGCATGTGCAGTTTGTTCTATAGATATATTATGTATATGTGGAATTTAGCCTATAGATGTATTTGCAAATGTGCAAAATGACAAAAGTATCAAATTAACCTTTGAAGTATTATTTGTTACAGCAGAATATTAAAGTCAACTTAGATATCCATCAATAGCAATGGTTGATTCAATTATTTTACATCATACAGTGAAATCCTTAATAAAATGAGGAAGCTCTCTGTACTTATAGGGAAGGAACTCTAAGACACATATGTGTAAAAAAAAATAAAGGTGCAGAGCAGTGTATGGCATACTGCTGGTTTATTTTTTTTTAAAGTAAAAGAATATGCAAAAAAACCCCAACCTTCTTGGGGGTAGGCTATTCTCTTGTTCCTTTTCTCTGCACCCCCCATCTTCCCTTCTTTCACTCCCTACTCTCTGCTCTCACCTCTTCCCCACACTCTCTAACCTTTCTATAATATAAAATAAACTTATACTTTTATATTCAAAAAAATCCAAAAACTTCTTAGGAATCTCATGGGATTGTGAACAGAGAATGGTAGAAAGGAGGTTTTTGATTTTATAAAACAAAAATAAATTGTTCTTTTGATTTTTTTTTTTTTTTCTCTCCTTCAAGTCTTGTCTTGTCTTCTGTCAATCTCTTCCATACCTGGGTGACTGCCAATAGGACAATAAGTGTTTATTTTCTTTCTCACCTGGGATCAGAACCAAAATCTTTATCCTTTGAACGCCTATTAGTTATTTCCCTCTAATACTTAAGGTGGCTTAGATACTAAAACTCTCTTTTCTTTCTGCCTATCCTTTCCTCCCTCTTCTCTTCCTCTTTCTCTTCTTCCATCCTTCACCCTAAATAAAGGCAGTATGTTACTGAAGAACTAAAAAGGCTTCAATTACTGACTTGAACAGACCCTTTAACTTAGCCTCAAGGCTGTTCTCAGAGATGTCGATGATCTTTCCTTTCAGGTAACTTGGAGATTGTGAATGGTGCCACAAACCACACTCAAGATGTTGGGATGACTTTCCCAACTCCAAGTTCTAGCGAGGCTAGATTAGAAGAGGACAGTGATATGACTTCTTGGCTAGAAGAAAAAAATGAAGAGAAAGTTCCTTTTACCAGTTATCCTGAGGACAAAAACTTAAAGAAGAACAAGCAGGCTTTCTGTGAAGGTCAGTTTCTAATTATAGATTTTGTAGCAGAAAAAAGAGTGAATTTCAGTTTCTTTGCAAGGCTAAGATTCTTTGTTTCTAAATGATTATGTTGAGTCCACCTGACTTCAGCCATCACCATGGCAAGATTATAGAGTATCTAGCACTACATTTACAGAATCATATCTGCAGTTAAGCCAGACTCAGGGGTACCTTGGTGGCCTCTAGCAACTGAGTCCCCTGAAAGTCTATATTATGTGCATATCTTTGATGGGAGCTGGGTGGGCTATAAAAAAAGAAAAATCTTTTTTTCCTTAAAAATATTTCCTACAGGGGTTTCATGGTTTGTTCCAGTGGAAAATGTGAAGTCTGAATCTAAGAAGGAAAATCTGCCCAAGATTTATGGCCCTGGTATCTCCTGGTTTGAACCAGTAACCAAAACCAAACCCTGGAGGGAGCCACTGCGGGAACAAAACTGGCAGGGACAACGCATGGATGGTGGGGGCTCATTGGCAGACCCAGGCAGAAGAGATGGCAGAGATGCACTGAAATCACTTGTGAGAGCAACCCTACAGGTACAGTGACATTGAATTACTTTAGCCCTCTGTTTAGGGAGAAGATGGTCAAGACACAAAGAAGTTGCATCTGTGACTTGGCTTGCTGTTGTTTATTCCTGTAACTTCCACAGTTCATCTGTTTTCATTGCATAAGGACTTGGTTTCCCATTATTAATCAAAGATTACCTTTCTCTTAACCATTCTAAACAGTGCATGACTCTCAGAATCTGAGGACAAGGCAATAGAAGCAGGGCTGTTTTAGCATTGTTCATCGGTCTCGTAGATATCTGCATGTATAGTGCTGGGATGCCTGAGGTGTGTGTCAGCCTCATATGTATCCCTTTACTTATACAACTGCTGTTCCTGCTTAACATAGGATTTAAAAGGCACCTAGTCTCTTCTTCTGTGTTTCTTGGAGGATAAAGGAAATGTTATTTCAAGAAGTATTTGTTTGAAAGGAAATTTAAAGTAGTACAATGGGTAGAGCTCTATCCCATTGATGTTTGGGACAATTGTGATTGCCACAGTCTTAGTTCTTGGCTTACTCCAAAGGTATTTTTCTGATTCCTTTGATTTCCCTCTTGGAGCTTTCCCCACACCAGAGAGGTGTCAGAGTATTCTTCAACTCTGGATATTTTCTGAGCGATAACAACAGGCTTTCCAAATGTATTGAGCAGGGATTGTTGGCACTTGATATGTGTAGACTACAGCATTAATGTGAAGTCTGGGTTGGGTTTTTTTCTCCTCAGGAATCACTTCAGCTTCACAGACCCGACTTCATCTCACGCTCTGGAGAGCGGATAAAGCGCCTGAAGTTAATAGTCCAGGAGAGGAAGTTGCAGAACATATTCCAGAGTGAGCGGGAGGCGCTGTTCAACACTGAATGGCAGGGCACCCGGAATCCTACACGTCTGCTACCCAAGAGAAGTACACCTACTTGTTCACTTTTCTATCAGTGTAACATAGAAGGCACGGTCTGCCACTTTGCTGTGGATCACTGCTAAATGCCAGGCCAGTTACCTGGACAGAAAGTGGCTTTTTGCTTGCTAAGATGCAAGTCCTCCTTCCCTAGCAGAATCTTTCTAACTTTTCTCTTGGCACTTTTATGATATAAGTTCACTCTAGCCCTGTCACTGTATTTTAAAGAGAAGAGTGCCCAGGATCCAGGCACAGTGGCTCAGACCTATAACTCCAGCATTTTGGGAGACTGAGGCAGGAAGATTTCTTGAGGCCAGGAGTTTAAGACCAGCCTGGGAAACATACCAAAATTCTATCGCTACAAAAAAATTTAAAAATCCGGCAAGGTGCAGTGGTTCACACCTGTAAACCTAGCACTTTGGGAGGCGAAGCAGGAAGATTTCTTGAGGCCAGGAGTTTAAGACCAGTCTGAGCAAGAGGAAGACTGTCTCTGTAAAAAACAGAAAAATTAGCTGGGTGTGATGGAGTTTGCCTGTAGTCCCAGTCACTTGAGAGGCTGAGGCAGGAGAATCACTTGAGCACAGCAGTTTGAGGTTGCTGTGAACTATGATGATGCCACTGCACTCTAGCCCAGGCATAGAGCAAGACCCTATCTAAAAATAAATTAACCAGTTATAGAGTATGCATTTGTAGTCCTAGCTACTAGGGAGGCAGAGGTGGAGGGATCTCTTGAGCCTAGGAGTTCAAGGTTATAGTGAGCTATAATCACACTACTGCACTCCAGCCTGGGCAATGGAATGAGATTTTGTTTCTAAAACAAGGGTGTACAATGAGAAGGGCTTTTTTTTGTTGTTGGAGACAGAGTCTCATTTTGTTACCCTTGGTAGAGTGCCATGGCGTCATAGTTCATGGCAACCTCAAAGTTTTGGGCTCAAGTCAAGTTTATGCCTCAATGCTTCAACCTCCACAGTAGCTGGGACTACAAGTGCCAGCCACAACGCCCGGCTGTTTTTAGAGATGAGGTCTTGCTCTGGCTCAGGCTGGTCTTGAACCTGTGAGCCCCGGAAAGCCACCCGCCTCAGCCTCCAAGAGTGCTAGGATTACAAGCATGAGCCACCGTGCCTGGCCCGAGAAGGGCTATTTTATAAACCAGCTCTGTGTCCATAAGCAAGTTAATTCCAAAAGTATAATTTTTTTCATTAAAGATAGGGCCAATTCCAGGCTTGCCCACTTCACAGAATAGTAATAATAATAAAAGCACTTATGGGGCTGGGCGCAGTGGCTCATGTCTATAATCCTAGCACTCTGGGAGGCTGAGGCGGGTGGATTGCCTGAGCTTACGGGTTCAAGACCAGCCTGAGCCAGAGCGAGACAACTTCTCTAAAACAGTCTGGCGTTTAGCCGGGCATTGTGGTGGGCACCTATAGTCCCAGCTACTTGGGAGGCTGAGGCAAGAGAATCACTTAAGCCCAAGAGTTTGAGCTTACTATGAGCTGTGATGCCACGGCAATCTACCAAGGGCAACAAAGTGAGACTCTGTCTCAAAAAAAATAAAAATACATAAAAATAAAAGCACTTATGTAGCCTTTGCTTCTTGCCTAGACACTGTTCTCATTTAATGTTTATAACATCTCTCTTAAGTATCCCTATTTTATAGTGAGAAAACTGAAGCACACACAGATTAAGTACCTTGGCCAAGATTACACACCTAAGAAGTGAAACAGCTAAGCTAAGATTTGAACACAGCTGGGCTGGTTCCAGAGTCTTTGTTCTTAACAGTTATGCTAAATATAAGACCTCAATAAATAATGTATGAAAGCTGTGAAAATTACAAATTACTACTTAATGATTTCATCATAACCTTACCCATAACTTTTCAGTTTTTCAATTTAAACTGTCTATGCTACAGAGAGTGATTTCTGGAGAGGTCTTATGTTGCTGTCTAAGGCACCCTAATCTAACCCTAGTCTTGACCTTGATTGTTGCTCACCATCCAGTATTGCCAGTTCAGGTTAGGGGGACAAAGTCCTTGCAGCTCCCTCTCACAACCCTTGGGTACCACCCCTTTATTAAGTTACTATTCACTGAAGACCTCTTCTTCTCTTCCTTAGTCTTCCTTGCTACCCAGAAGTACAGGCCTATAGGAAAGAAGGAAATGATTCAGAGATCTAAACGGTAAGGCCAAAAGAACAAGAGTAATTATGAAAGTATAAATTAGGCCACCAAGTGGTAAGGAGCTCTGGCTTGCCCCCAGAATATGGCATCATGCTCACCCTTAAACCTTATGAGAAAGTTATGAAAGTAAAAGGCGAAAAACCCCTAAAACATTATGGTATAAATGACTCATGTACAAAAGATAAAAAGAATCCTTAACAATTTGCATGCCTTAGTCAGGCACTTCTTTATCAGAAAACTAAATATAATAAGGAATATTTTAGTAATTTTCTTTCCCATAATTTTTCTTGTGTTTAAAAATATGATACAATACATGTTTGCATATAGGATACAAAGCAGAAGTTTCCCTCTGCCCCCATTATCCCACTCCTTTCCCAGAAGTAACCACTATTACCAGGATTTTATGTTTTTATTTATGTGTCTCGCCTTCCAGATTATGAGCCCAGGCCAAGGTGTTTTCTATGTCCAAGTGTCTAAGGGTCTGTCTGGAGGGACAAAAGCCTGGAAAGCAGGAGAGCTTGGGTGGTGATGGGGAAAGGAGGTCATGGCCCACTGCACCCTGATAACTGCCCCTCACTCTCTCTGTCTTCCCACTGGTGCCATTTCTAAGGATTTATGAGCAGCTTCCAGAAATACAGAAAAAGAGAGAAGAAGAGAAGAGGAGATCAGAATATAAGTCATACCGACTACGAGCCCAGCTGTATAAAAAGGTCAGTCAGTCCTTTGTCTAGAGCAAGGTGGATCAGTTATATCAGGCGAGAGAGAAATGAAGAGAAACACGCAACTATGTTTGAGCGTTCTCTCAGAATTAACTAAGTTGAAGGTGAACTTAAACTTAAATGTACTATACTAATGCTGAAATTTGAAAGATAAGGCACCTGTTTTTAGATTTCAAATCAGGTATAGCTCCTCAGCCTTAATTGTAGAAGGCATTTTCCAGAAATACATTTGGAGTGAAACCAAATTTCAATTACTATATCTTGGTGGAAATGGCAAAAAATCAAAATTCTCAGGTTTACATTCCATAGTCTCAGATGATGGGGTTTTTTTTATGCCTTTCATGAGTAAGTCAGATACCTCTAGAACTGTTCAGATAAACTAGAAAATTTCTAAGTGTGGCATAAGAGTTGTCAGCTTGTAGGGTCAGAGTCCTCCCAAACTGCCACTACTTCCTTCCTATAGCCCCAGTGAAGTCAGTGGTGCCACAGGTCTCAGAACCTCATGCAATCGAAGTCTTGCTGCCAGTTCATTCCCTGAGAAATGAGAATGGCTACTAAAGGTCACATCCTTTCCTATTCTTGTTCCTTTACTACATCTCAGAGGACCCTAAAATTCAGAAATCAAAAGACCAGTTCATGCCAGACTGATGTGGGATGGGGAAGCTTTCTGATGGGGAAGCCAGCTGCCTCAGATGGGGCCGGGGGAGCCCAGTAACTGCCTAGCCTCTCTGGTGTGTCACTACTTCAAGACCAAGGGCCTCTCACTGTGGTTATGTGTCTGTGAACTGATGGATTGATTAGTATGTCAGGATTATAAGTTATCTGCATCTGCATAGAAATAACAGATATTTATTATAGATCATCTTTCTTAAACCTTCCAGGGTGTATTTGTTGTATAATTACCATAGTTTCTGTAGCTGAATAAAACAAACAAGGTAGTAGCAGACTCCTCCTGGCTTGGTGGGAGGAGTGGCATTTGCACCTGATGACAAGAGCACCTAACTTCTTTCTTATCTTTCTTTTCTTCCACAGAAAGTGACCAATCAACTCTTGGGAAGAAAAGTTCCCTGGGACTGACATAAAATTATTTTCCTCAGAGCCTTGGAATTATATTTTGTAAACCTGGAGAAGTACAATTCTTACTTTTATGAATCTGGTTTAATAAAGCTTACTCTTTGCCTGTGTGTAATTTAGACATAGTAACTTCTAAAGAGTCTGGAGCTGGGGAGGCGATTAAAATTGCTAATGGTTTAGGAGGGGTACTTTTTCCACAATGACCTTGCCCATGGTTAAAATGATATTTTCTCTTTCTTCTATCCAAGAATGAGTTCCTTTTTTGTATGTATTTTTTATATATTTAGAAAATAAATAACTTTTGATTGACTCATAGTAAGCATTTCTTTCACATCTGAAGAGGTGCAAGGAGCTGAGTATTGTTTCCTCTGCGTCAATTGAGGGAAATGGGCTTTTAGAATGAAATATGGCCTTTCTCTTTAGAAACACAGCATGCCATATTGAGAGCCGTGTGGTGGGCTTTGTGGAGATGGTGTCTGTTAGGGTGCCCCTGGGGTCCAGGGCCTCCTTTCAGCCTCATTCCTGCTGTCCCAGGGACTGGTGTTATACACTGGGAAGAAAGGCCATCAGCCTTGCTTGGTGGGTCATCATCTACCTACCCTCTAGTTTTTAGAATTGATGCCCTAAAGTCTTCATCATCATAATGAAACCAGTATCTGTAACTTTGACAACAACTTCTGACAAAGATGAGTTTATAAGAGAGATAATACATAAAAATCAGAGCCTGGACCTAAACATAACAGAATTTTTTTCCCCCGTGGCCTGGAATGGCAGCAAAGGGCATTCTGTCTGGAGGGATGAATGCCTGGAGAGCAGGAGAGCTTAAGAGGGGTAAGAATTGCTAAGCAGCCTCACTGTAAGGTCAGTGAACCCCCAGCAGTAGGGACCAGCTGCCTCCCCAGAAGGCTTCCTGAGAGGCAAGATCAAAGAGCAGGCCGTGCCCTAAGCACAGACCTTTCAGACTGTGCAACCCAAGTGCCCTGCTGAACCCAGAAGCAAGTGCTAAGAGGATGCCTAGAAGAGCCCACAGTGCATGATGTCAACTCCTAGGTCAGGTAAGATATTTAACAACTGCGGGACAGTTTACCTATAAAATAAAAGGGTTAATACTTCTAAGCCCCATTTGGCTCTAAAATGCTGTGAATATTTTTGCATCTCATGGGAGGTTTTTATTCATGCCAGAGAGGAAAAATAGTTGTCTCAAAAACTTGGATCTGTAAGGAATCCAGGGCAGGATGGAATCTAGGGATGATGAGTGATGATTCTCTTTAGGCCCAGGACTGTGTCATCCAGACACCTCTCCAGAGCATTTAGGTTCAGGGCCTGGGAAGCCCCAGTGACAGCCAGCAGCTAGCTCTTCCCAGCCCCAGCCTGACCACACCTTAGGAATGCAGTACAGGTGCACTGGGGGACCTGTTAGCATCTCCACTGGGTTTATGTAACAGGAAACCTACAGGCTTGCTTTCACATTATAACAGTGTTCCCCCAGGACACCAGCCATGGGCATGGCCAGGGACAGAATCAAAGCACAGAAGGGTGTAGGAAGGGGTGGGCTGCTGAATCTCACAACTGCAATTTTCCTGCCCCTCTTATGTGAAGAGACCCTTTGCTGAGTGTTGCCTGGAGAATCCAGGCATTGGGTTCACAGGCAATCCTAGTGCACAGAATCCCAGAACTGTTCTGCTCCAGAGCTCAAAATGGTGCCCGTCTGCCCACCCCCACCCCCCGCATTTGGGGCTGAACACATGGCAGAAGCCACAGAGTCATCACTTCATGCCGTCAGGCTACCTCCTCCTGTGGCCATTAGGCTACTCTGTTCCCATCTCTACTAGCCACCTCCTATACCACCACACAGGACCTTGCTCCAAAAGTGCTTTTTCCCCTTCTCCGGCAGGACCTTGAGTATCATGTTTTGTTTTTTTGTTCATGCACAGGCGCAAGAAGCCCAGTCTTCGGCTACCCCATTGCACCATTGCCCTTGTTTCTGAACTGTGGTGGGATTCACTTTTAAGCCACTGCCCTCTTTTCTTCTGGTGATTAAACTTGAGACTCCTCAGCCACTCTTCTTCCCTGAGGGCAGCTTCAGTTTCTCTCCACTGCCAGCAAAGACTACCAGCACCCACTACCACATCCAGTTAGGGGTGAGGAAGGGAATGAAGAAGACAATGTTTTAACTATAAATCACAATCTATTTTTTGTGTCCCAAGTGGTGGTTCTGGCCAGTCATATAAAAGTGAGGCCAAGCTGAACTGTTGAGTGGTCTTTACCTGTTTGGGAGCTGGGTGACTTTAACCTATCATGTTAGGCTGTGTTCACTGGATCTGAAATGAAGCCTTGCTTATAGCCCTTTCCCAGTTTCTCACTAAATAGTGTGAATAGGGGTGGGGGTTGGACACAGGGAATAAGGGAATAGCATTAAAATGAAAACTAACATTGTCTCGGGGGCACTTGACTCACCTTCACAGTTCTGTCTACTTGCCACTCTGAAAGATGAGGATCCTGATCTGAGGAAACCACCACCACCACCATAGGACTAGGGTGAATCAACCCTCTTGTTCCTTTTGTTTCTCTAGGACTTAATACCATGTGTAGCACACAGTTGGCTTAATAAGAATGTTGAATGGCACACAGAGAGTGATCAGTCCAGATTAGAGGCCAGAAGCTCTGGAAAGCACCAAGATTTCATTGAGAGAGTACCTGAGACATCTGAATGAAGGTTGTAAGATATTTAGACATCTTCTAAGAGTTGGGGGTTGAATAAGTGACACAAGAGTCACTACGAAAGTTTTGAGACAGGCTGTGTTTCAAAAAAAAAAGAAGCCAAGCCAAAGAATGTTTGAATTTAAATCCCAGCTCATTGCTTATCAACAGACATTTGCCGTTCTGTTAGAGACACATCACAACTTTCCTATTTCCTAAGCAGGGCCTGTCACTTCTGCTTCTATTCATTGTTATTATGGTTGATCATGTCTGACTTGGACAGTTTTACCTGAAGATCACAAGATTTTAGGGTGACCTATAACATCACAAAAAACTTAACATATTCTTAAGTGGCTTATTATTTTCACACTTTGTACCTACCTCTGGTGGATTTATCAATGAACCATTGATGGTGGCTTCCATGGCCTTGTTCCTCTAGTCTCTTGCATTTTTTTACATTTTAAAAAAATACAATAGAAGCATACCGAGGCACCCTGCATTCAGAAAACAGGTCCAGCTGATGTGGTAACTGCATTTTATAGATAAGCAGGATTCTATTACACAAAACCAAACAAATGAATATATTTCTTTTGTTTAAAAGTTAACATTGTGATTCATTTCTTAACAAACATTCTTGCTAACAAATAAATGAAAATAACTTTAATAGGATGACACAACTGTTAAACTAGAGAAACACACCCCTAAAACCCATTTGGCATCCTCCTGAGTTGCTGTCTTTCTAACCTTGCCAGCTGTTTCCACTCCCTTTATCACTCCTGGGGAAAGTCAAGGAAGCTACTGGTCCCCCCCATTGCTTTTTGGCATCGCTGATGTGGCAAGCAACCATTTACAAGAATGAAGCACATTAAAAGGAAAATTAGAATCAAAATACTGGATCACACCTTGAGAACTCACTAGAATTGCACTCACTGGAATTGCAGCTACTTCCATCAAACTGGATGTTGATGCATTAGTTTCTCAAATACATTGTCAAATATCCCACTAGTTTTATGTTGCCCATTTTTCTTTTACTTTTATAATAAAAAATATTTTTTAGTACTTACATATGTACATTTTCTATGTTAGCGATCACAAACTTGGGTCCTGCTCAACAATTTAAAAACATTTTCCGACTGGGCCACTGCATAATTAAGATTATTATATGAGGTGGCTGGCGCCTGTGGTTCAGTTGGTAGGGTGCTGGCCCCATATACCGAGGGTGGTGGGTTCAAACCTGGCCCTGGTCAAGCTGCAGCAAAAGAATAGCCAGACATTGTGGCGGGCGCCTGTAGTCCCAACTGCTCAGAAGGCTGAGGCAAGAGAATTGCCGAAGCCAAGGAGTTGGAGGAGCTGTGAGCTGTGTGACGCCACGGCACTCTACTGAGGGTGACAAAAACAGACTCTGTCTACAAAAAATAAATAAATAAAAACGATTATTATCTGAGGGGTTTTTTTGCTTATCTGTGGCTTTGGATATCACAAAAATTACGCACAGACTTTTTTTTTTGCTCTTCAGTGTTTGTGTATTTAATGTATGGCCCAAGACAACTCTTCTTCTTCCCATGTGTCCCAGAGAAACCAAAAGTTTGGACACCCCTGTTGTACAGACAAGATGGTCTGTAACTTCAAGTGATCCTCCTGCCTCTGTGTGAGCCACCGAGCCCAACCATCAGGGTGGGATTTCCAATCTAGGTCTCTTGAGTTATCTAGGCAGATTTCTTGGCAAAGCCAGTTTTGAAGGGAATAGAAAATCCACTGAAGACCATCAAGCAGATATCTTCAAAGAGAGATGCCCCTTTAGCATAGGAAGTTGACCTTCTATATGAGGCGATCTATCTGCACAGCAAGGAAACAAAATACACTAAAATAAAAATAATATTCCACTTAATGAAGGATAGGCCTGGCACAGTGGCTCACTAGTGTAATTCTAGCACTCTGAGAGGCAGAGACAAGTGGATTGCTTGAGCTCAAGAATTGGAGATCAGCCTAAACAATAGCCAGACCTCCATCTCTACTAAAAACAGACATACTAGCTGGGCAAGGTGATGGGTACCTGTAGTGCCAGCTACTTGAGAGGCTGAGGCAAGAGGATTGCTTCAACCCAGGAGTTTGAGGTTGCTGTGAGCTATACCACAGCACTCCAGCTTGGGGTAACAGAGTGAGACGCTGTCTCAAAAAAAAAAAAAGGAATTAAAAATGTAAATAGAATAGATTTTAAAAATACAATGAGAAAAGGTAATTTGAAAAACAGTAATAAGAATCAAGAAAAGAATTCAAGCAACACAAAAGGATAAATATTGCATGACGCCTTTTTTTTTTTTTTTTTTTTTTTTTTTTTTTGGTAGAGACAGTCTCACTTTATCACCCTTGGTAGAGTGCTGTGGCATCACACAGCTCACAGCAACCTCCAACTCCTGGGCTTAGGTGATTCTCTTGTCTCTGCCTCCCAAGTAGCTGGGACTGCAGGTGCCTGCCACAACGTCCTGGCTGGGTTTTTTTGTTGTTGTTGTTGCAATTTGGCT